>WYDI02007919.1:9140-23854 GCA_009867235.2 Psittacus erithacus | reverse complement strand
AAAGTTAGAAACACAGTGCTGCACCAGCCACTAAGAAGCAGAAAAAAATGACTGCTACTGCTGAACCCATGACAACACCTTTTGTATTTATTGTGGTAACGAGTCCTACAAATTCCTTATACACTCATGAATTCAGGATACAATAGACAAGGACAAATACATTTAGGGCAACAAGTGCTTAGGCTCCTCAGACCTGAGACAAGCAAATATCTGTTCAGGAGATACTTATGCCATGGTCAAAGATATTGTCATCATCAATTTACTTTGAAAGCTTCTGTTGAAGGAAGCCACTTTTTCTTTTTTGGTGGATCTTCTTAACAGACCTACATAATTAAAGCATTGGCATCCTGCAGGAACTGTAAGCATACTTTCCCTCGGTAATATGAGAGGTTTGGCAAACTGCCCACACATGTGTGGAGGGACAACCCTGGTTTGCAATGCATAATCTTTTCACCAGCACGACTCCTGCCACAAAGAATTTGGGCCGATGTCTTATTTTAAATCATTCCATCATTTTGAATGCTGATTAGGGCTATTGTTTTTCTTCTCCCTATTATTTTTATTTTTCTGTGTTGGTCATGTACGACTACATCCATCATATCAAAGCTGGTCTGGAGGAATTCTTAATGTAGGGCCTGAGGCTATTCCTTAAAAGTTTGAGTCTGAATTCTGAAATAGTGTTGCCTGCAAGCACATATCAATCTGCTTACAGGTGTAGACTGTGTATTTCAAGGCTTTACCCATCATAGCCCTAAAACAAGCAGACAGTCCTCTAGACAGAAAGGCACATAGTTCTGCTTTTCTTCTAATGTACTACATAGGGAAATATCCTTTAAACACAAAGTAAAAATGTGATCCAGGTACTGCTGTTTTAGGTTGTCATGTTTCTTTCTTCTTCCACAGCACTCATTTCTGGTGGCTGATTTTTTTTTTTCTTCTGTTTGCTAAGGAGGCATGCAACATTCAACAGCAAGCATCAGTGGAAGAGTAGCTTTAAATTGCATAATGTGCATGCTGAGAAATTGAATGGTTGCAAAGCCAGTCTATTTCTTCAATGCCAAAGAACATTTTCTTCTTACTGCTTTGCTTATGGAGGCATTTTTCTTCCTCAAGGAGGGAGATTTCTCTAACGGGTATCAGTGATTTGTTTCATTTTCGGCTTAGTGGTCAAAATAAGAAAGAGGGAGAGATGCCTATTTCCTGCTTTAAAAAGTATTGAAAGATCCTTTTGCACAGGTGATGATGGCACTGTGAGGTGCAGATATGGCTAGCCACAGGTTAGTAGTGGAAATACAGAACTGAGAACGATTACAGTGATTTCATCTCTGACATAATGCCTGTCTTTGCCTGCACATGGGTATTTGGTAGCTAGCACAGAAGAGCTCTCTTTTCATAAATTATAGTGTGTATTGTTGTATTTCTCAAATAATGTGAAATAGAAGAGAGAAAATACTGAGTTCAAAGTTCATTAGTTTGCTTAATACTGTCAACCTAAAATTTTTCATGTTTAAATTCCAATTTAATGCAGGAGGCCTGGGGAGTGATATAGATATTCTAATTTTGAAATCACATGCTATAACATCTGAAGCAGTAAAAGAAAGATGACAGTAGGAATGCTGCCTTAATTAAGTGAAGATTGTGTAGACTGCGGGTGAATGGTGAACTAGAGATCTGAAGGGCTTATAAAGTCACCTCAGCCCTTGAGATTTTCTTGGTCGTAATTCTTTTCGGCTATTTTCAGCATCTTGTATGTTTGAATGTCTCCTTCTGAAACAAGCAACCAAAAAATCCCCCAAAATCCCTAATGCAAACCTCCAGACATCCAAATACAGAATCTCTGAAAAAGCATAAAATCAGCCAGTCAGTTTAGAACTAGCTATGAGTGAAAAAAGCCATGGCAAAGCCAGAAGACTTCTTTCAGGCATGTTAATAAATAACAGTCATTCAGCTATAATCCAAGTTAATTCGAAGTGTTGAATGCTCTATTTTCACATTTGCCCACATCTTGCACTATAAAAATGACTAAAAGCCATCATTAGGTTGTTTAGTTTGAGACTAAAAAAGCACATACTTGTGCTTGACAGAAGGTACAGGATGGCACTCTGGGGAAAATCTTGTTTGGCACTCTGTGACAGAAACATTAGTATTGTTTGTAACACTAATCGCAAACAAAAGGCTGTACCTGGTAGAAATGGTCAGGTTATAAATAAGGAAGTTGAAATCTGTTTCAGAACACAGGCTTTGTTACCAGATAGCCTTAAGGAATTTGGACATCATACACAAGAATACTTGAGTCAACGCATTTTTATTAATTGCAGCTTCTATATGAGCACTTAGAGAATGCATTAAAATAATTAATTTCAGAGAAGCAGCATTTAACATGCTTCTCGCTTTTGTTTTTTTGCTGGAAGTAGTCATGCAGCTCACTGACAGCAGGCAATCAGAGCTCTTCATAGCAGCATTTCCCTTAAAGCATGCAAAATAGTTGATGAAATTATTTTAAAAAGGGTAGTTAGAGGAGAAAACTGTGCCCATCTTCTGTGCTTTGAGGCCCACTTCAGCAAACGTTTAACTTTAAGTATATGCTTGCATGCATTACTGAGCAGGCACAGATTGCTTTTTGAGTGTGAAATGAGCAGTTGGGCTCTCAGGTGATATAAATCTGTGCATGGCCACTGTTTGCAGTCAAGCTGAGAGCCCACAGCAAGGTAGTTGACAGCGCAAAACTCCATCAGTAACATTCTGCCTGTAGCAGTTCAACAATATTATTCTCACCAGCTTCAGCAGGGCAAGAGTGTTGTCTGATGGGTCTAACTCTTGAAAGTACCTTTTAGTCTTGGGGAGACCTCCTACTCAAGACAATAAATAGTTTTTCCTAAATCAAGATCATGGTAGTGAGATTTTCATGCTAATGAATGCATCATTTAACTATACACATGAGACCCAGATCTAGCTGCACACATGTGAAAGGAATAATTACATTTGTCATAAGGCATTCAACGAAGTCACCAAATGACATTTGAATGGAAAAAAAAACAAACAAAAAAATATGTGTTCACACAAGGCTGCCAAGAAATTTGTCATCTGCTTCACCAACTGGGAATTGCAAATCTTGATTTAAAACTCCAAACTATGAAGAAACAAGCTTTAGGGGACCATATTTAATGAAACCCTAAATAGAGGGAAGTTTAGTTCATTAAAAAAAAGTCCGCAGGAGCAAAGCTCTGTCTGTTGCCATCTGGGATCTCACAAGTGGTTTGTTTTTTCTTCCCAGGGTTATTGTTTTCAGGTTCCCTTTTTTCCTTTCTTGAGCTAGGAATTAATATTGGAGTTAATTTGAGCTTCATTAACAGTGAGGGATGCAGAGTCCTAGTGGCTCTGCTGCTTTATTGACAGGAAACAAATTGTGCTGGCAGCTGCAGGGCAAACTTTGGCTTGCAAATGGACACCCTGCCCATCAGACACCACCATCTGGGCAGGGTGGAGGGAGTTAGCGTACATGGCCTCTCCACAATGCCTCCCCAAAACAAGGTGCTGTCATATTTTCAGTCCTTCACTGCTTATACTATAGTGAATTTATTAACTAACATGCTTTTCAGCAACAACTGATTTAAGTCAATGGCTTTCCCTTAGTCAAAGTGAGCCCTAAGGATGTGCTTGGAGATGCAACTGCCCACTGAAGATGTGGCATGAAGGGCACAAGTGTAGCAGTACAGTACTTCTGAGGTTTCTCCAAAGTATTGTGGTGTGTTGACCCTGGCTGGATGCCGGGTGCCCACCAATGCTACTCTGTCACTGCCCCTCATCAACAGGACAGGAGAAAGAAAATACAACAAATGGCTCATGGGTCAAAATAAGGACAGGGAGAGTTCACTCAGCAGTTACCATCATGGGCAAAACAGACTTGACATGGGGAAATAAGTTTAATTTATTACAAATCAAATCAGAATAAGATAATGAGAAATAAATCCAAATCTTAAGATGTTCCCCCACCTGTCTCCTCTTCCCAGGCTTTATGTCACTCCCAATTTCTCTACTTCCTCCCCTCCAGTGGCACAGCAGATGGGGAATGAGGGCTGCAGTGAGCTCATCATACATTGCATCTGCCACTCCTTCCTTCTCAGCTTGAGGACTCTTCACACTCTTCACCAGCTCCACCGTGGGTCCCCTGTGTGGTCATCAGTCCTGCCAGCAAACCTGCTCCTGTGTGGGCTCCTCTCTCCATGGAGCCTCAGGTCCTGCCAGGAGCCTGTTGCAGTCTGGGCTTCCCACAGGGCCACAGCTTCCTTTGGGCATTCCCCTGTTCCAGCATGGGGTCCTCCATCAGCTACAGATGGAGATCTGCTCCACTGTGGACCTCCATGGACTGCAGGGGCACAGTTGCCTCACCATGGTGTGCACTACAGGCTGCAGGAGAATCTCTGCTCCAGTGCCTGGATTACCTCCTTTTCTTCTGCACTGACCTTGGTGTTTGCAGAGCTGTTTCTCTCACATGTTCTCATGCCTCTCTCTGGCTGCAGTCACTCTTGTGCAGTAACTTTTTCTCTTCTTAACGTTATCCCAGAGGCGCTAGGACCATTACTGACAGGCTTGGCCTTGGCCAGCAGTGGGTCCATATGGAGCTGGCTGGCACTGGCTCCACTGGGGAGCCACAGGGGAAGCTTCTGGCAGCTTCTCACAGAAGCCACCCTTATAGGCCTCCTGCTACCAAAACCTTGCCACAGACACCCAATACAAATCTGCTTGTGACTAGGCCTGTCTAACAGTAAGTAGATCCTCATAAGCATAATCTAGCATTTTATGACTAATTTAACAGGCTCTCCTAGTCTTATTCTGCTGGTTCCTAATATCTCAGATGAGGCTTCTATCTCTCTAGCTGTGCACAGGCATTGTCTCTTCTGCTTGTGTAGCTCCTTCATTTTTAACTATTGCTCATTTTATTTCCCAGTTTGACTTCAGTAGTACCTTCCCGGGCAAACTAACAGCTTCAGTTGGCAACTAGTGTAACAGAAAAGCGGCTCAATGAATCTTTTACAGCTCAATTTTCTCATTTCCATACTGTGATACAGGTAACAGCTGAAAAAAACAAAGCTGCATATATTTTTTTTAAACACTGTAAGTCTGAAGCTCATTTTCTTTCCTTTTCCATGCACAGAATGTTTAGATGGAATGTTTTATAAACTATAAATTACCTAGCAGAGTAGATGAATGACAGCAGAAAAGCAGCATTAGTGCCAGCAATCTTATTGCAGCTGTGAATCTAAACAAGTTGCAAGCCCTTCTCAACTCACAGGTGGCTAAAAATGTTTTACTAACCAGATTTATTAGAACTAAGGAGATGACAGCCTTGTTCAACACCTCAGGGTCTTGCACTAGGAAGTATTTGTGCGTCTGGATAAACTCACCTAAGTGGGTTAGTGAGGCACTTTTGAGTATCCATAGAAAACTGATGTTAGCGCCACGGCTTAAGTCCCATGGGACTAGTTGTTAGCTGAATTGTGCTGAATTCAAAGGGAATATTGACTCCTAAAAGGAGAAGGTCTGCTCAGTGTGTTCTTGATAGCTTGAGTACAGCTGTGATTTCTTAAAGCATTTGATTTCAGAAAAGAGCAAACTAAAGAAATCTTTAATATTTCCCCTTTTCAAGGGTATCATGTTCACACCTCTTAATCTCACATTTCTCTAAAGATGGCTGTAAAGCTAGTCTTCATTTAAGACCTATTTTTTTCCTTAATTTGTATTTCCTTAATTTCCTTTGGGTATGTCATGTTTATTGTATTTCATAAACATTTTAAAGTAAATTTTTAACTAGGTGAAGATATGTAGAAAAATATGCTTTGAATAGACGGCAAGATAGTTCTTCATCCCTGAAATATTCAGGTGTGTTTGCTTTCTAAATGCTCAAGAATTACAGAATTCCAGAATTACCAATGTGCTCTGAGGCATGCTCAACAGGTGCTAAGGTGTGCTGTTGATACAAAGAAGTAAGTAGCATCTAATATTAGCTGATGACATTTGAATTGCTGGGGAGACCTAGTAGCTTACTCCAGCTCCAAATAGCTCTCCACACTGATAACAACTGGAAGTTGTTGCGCTCACATCGTGCCCAAAGTAAAGATAAGCACTGAGAGACCTACACCTGGGGAAAACTAGTATACTTCCTTGAGGCTGATGGGGTTGTGCTGATTTACCAATAAAGTATAGATATTTTTTCTGATAGAAGCATTCATTCCTTCAATCAATGTCCAAAGACTTTGCCACCAGATATGATCACATAAAATGAAAACCTAGCAGCCATAGGTGATATGAGTAACTGCTAACAGAAACAACCTATGGTCAAAGCCTCCAAAATGAAGAGAGTTACTGCCATTGTGATTTTGGACTCGCTATGCCGAGCAGAAAGGGAGATTGAAAGTGAAATGATGCCAACAAGTGAATGGGCACAGAGCCCAAAACACTGTTTACTGTCAGGTGTAATTGTGAAGACAGTCACTAAAAGGAGATGTGCTGACATGCCTGAAGAGTCTTCCATATGTCCACCACTTCCTGCTCTATGCCTATTCCTAACTGTATTTCAACTGTTTACATTACATTTTTGCTTTCATTTCTTCACTAATAGCAACTTAATTTTGTAAACATAGAATCACAGAACGGTTAGGGCTGGAAGGGACCTTAAAGATGTGAAAGCCTCTGCCCTTATGTTCACAGCCTATGGTTTTGGTTTTAATTCCATTCTTCATGAAGCCACATGACGTTTCCACGCTGCCCCTCAATCTATGAACCCAAATCATTCTAGTGCATTTAAACCTTATTCTACTTCATCCTTGAGGATGCCATGGATTACAGAATCACAGACTGGTTGAGATTGGAAGGGACTCTGGAGGTCATCTTGTCCAAACACTCTGCTGATGCAGGGCTGCCTAAAGCTGGCTGCCCAGACCACGTCCAGACAGCTTTTGAACACCTCTAGGGATGGAAAATTCATAGCCCCTCTGCACAACCTGTGCCAGTGCTCAGTCACCCTCACAGTAAAAAAGTGCTTCCTGATATTTGAATAAAGCCTCTTGTATTTAAGTTTGTGTCCATTGCCCCTGGTCCTGGGCATGAGTGAAAAGGTCTGTCCTCTTTGCACCCTCCCTTCAGGTATTTATGTACACTGACAAGATCCTCCTGAGCCTTCTCCAGGGGGAACAGTCCCAGCTCACCCAGCTCTCCGTCACAAAAGAGATGCTCCAGTCTCTTCATCATCTTTGTGGCCCTTCACTGGACTTTCTCCAGCATGTCCAGGTCTCTCTTGTACTGGAGAGCCCAGAGCTGTGCACAACACTCCAGGTGTGGCCTCACCAGCAGTGAGCAGAGGGAAAGGATCACCTCCCTCCACCTGCTGGCAATGTGTTCTCTAACGCAGCCCAGGATACTGATAGCCTTCTTAGTCACAAAGGCATATAGCTGGCTCATGTTTGATTTTGTGGCCATGAGGACCTCCTAGGTCCTTTTCTGAAAGGCTGAAATGCTCCTGAGCTATTGAACTTCAGAATCCCTTTTCTGTATTGTTAAACTACCATGCATCATAATTCCTTCCTATTAAACCTAGGAATCCCTTCTTGCACTACTTTTGAAATATATAGTATTCTGTAATATATTTTCTGTGTGCAAGATAACTTGTCCTTAGCATGTGGCTTCTCAGAATTCTCTCCACTCACAAGTACAATAGAAATATAGGCTGTTTGTGTGACTGCAACAAGAAATTAATCATGAATATATAAACTCAATTTCAGGTCAATGCTGAACCATTCCAGAAGCACACTTTTGCCCTATTATTACAAACAACTCCACAAAATACTGTACAGTCCTTCATGTCTCTTATGATGCCTTTTTTGTTATTCATGGTTAAAAGTGCGTAGAACACATCATGTTCCTCTTTGTCTCAATTGCAGGTCTGATGATAAATACATTTGGTAGGTGATTGCAAGTATGGTATAATCTTAAATCACTTGGTTCAATCATGTAAAATTATGTCTGTGGCAGTGGCATCGACAAGGAAAATATTTACACAGGATATTTCTTCTACATAGAATATTAGGTCATTTCAAGATGGAAAATACTTTTTTTTTTTCATAAAAGCTATAATCCATACAAAGAGTTAGAAACTTGTTTCCTACTTGTGTTTTCATACAATAATACTGTAGTGTATAGAAAGTAGTAAAAGGAAAACAGTAAAACCCTAGTGAGTGCATTTGGACAGCAGTGTAATGGAGAGATGCCAGAAGCTGAATCCTCATTTTCAACATTCATTATTCTAAATAGCTTTACAATACTTCTGAATAGAAATCCTACTGTAAGACCTTGCTTTAAAATATTTCTGAATAGAAATCCTACTGTAGGACCTTATAGAACAAACTGATTTGCATCAGACCAAGAATCTCCCTGCTCCTCCTCCTCCTTCTTCTGATGTGACCAGAAGTACACACTCAAGGAAAGAATATCATAGCAAGTGTAAATAATATATCCTGCAGTTTGACTTTCCAATTTTCCATAATTTTCATTTCAGGGATTTTGTTTTAGCAAGGATTGTAACTGGAACCTCATGTTTGCTCCTCAGAGAGGATCTGATGCCTCCTCTGTGCATCTGCCTAGTCACAACTTGTGAATGAGCTCCACAGTTCAGGGTTCTGTGAAAAGTGCTTCTTTTTGCTTGTCTTAACATGTCATCTGATGATTTCCTTTCCAAGTGCTAGTTTTTGTATTTACAGAAGTAGGAAATGATTATCCCTTATTTATCTTCTCCCTGCTGTTCGTGATTTCTGATCTCTTTGCTATTGCCTCTTTTCCAGGCTGTCTCCTTCCATTCTGCCTCTCCTTCCCCAGAAGTCCTTCCCAGCTCCACCTCATTTCCCTTCATCTGAAATTGTCTAGTCCTGTTACATACTCCTGAGGAGACGGGGTTGACAGGACTGACACACAATATTGGAGGCATCAGGTAAGCTGCTTGTTTTCTCAGTGACACAATGATGTCGTCTATTTTCTTTCCTCCACTTCTCTCACTTTTTACAATAGTTCCTAAAGAACCTGAGCAGCAAATTGAGTTTTTCAGTACATTTAATGCAGTGATTCCAAGATGATTTCCTAGTGCCTTCAGAAATGATAACTCTGTACTTTTGTGTGCAGCCGCACAGTCATAGGAAAACAGATGTAAAGAAAGATGCCTGTTAAAGCTAATTTTACCTTGAATTTTCCTTGCTGTTACTGTCATATACCTTGTCAGTATTGGGTCAATAACATGAAGGGTTGCAATTATCTGACATATAAATATCTAGTCTTGTGATCGACATAATGGCACTTAGATGAAAAGAAGACTTGCTGTGGCCTGTCAAGTGTAAAAGTGCAGACCTCATGAAGCACATAAATAATCTCTACGAAAATGAGAAAGGTGAATGTCAACAATGTTGTGATGTATGTTGAGGAGATGAATTCTGTGAGTAGGCAGGAAGAGAGGCTCAGGCTTACCAGACCTACATATGGAAGCAGATGGAGAGGCAGAGACTCAGTGTTTCACTGAAAACACAGTTCAGAGAAAGGCAGTTGAGATTTATTATCATCTGAGGAAGACAGGGTCTGTATTATCCAAATTTGAACCTGGCAGCTGAGAAATAAAATTAAAAAGTTATTGGAGACTTTTTAAGCTAAGACTGGAAGAAAGTCAAAACGTGTGAATGAGCACATACCACTGGATGGTACATTCCATAGGCATTAACTACAAACCCACTATATCCGCAAATAAAAAATAGGGTGGACACATAAAATATAGCAAAGCAACAGCAAAGCACAACTTAACAAGTAAATCTCTATTTCAGCACATACATAAAAATTGGCAGGCAGAGTAAGACCTGTTTGTACTAGTGCTAGAAACCTAAAACACGCTAAGGAAAGAGAAAATGGAATGTCTGGCTTAAAATTGAGGTAATGAATAAATTAACATCTCAGAAATGTGGTAGAAGGAAAATAATAGACCAGTTAAATTTTCAGGAAGTACAATAATAATTTAAGGAGCAGCTGGAATCAAATAAGGTAAATATTCTGTGTGTACTGGTCTTGGTTGGGGTGCAGTTAATTTTCATTGTAGTAGCTGATACGGGGCCATGCTTTGGATTTGTGCTGGAAACAGGGTTGGTGACACAAGGATGTTTCAGTTACTGAGCAGTGCTTACATAGAGCCAAGGCCTTTTCTGCCTCTTACAGCACCCCACCAGTGAGTAGGCTGGGGCTGCATTAGGAGTTGGGAGGGGACACAGCTGGGACAGCTGACCCCAACTGATCCAAGGGATATTCCATACTATATGGCACCATGCTCAGCGTATAAAGCTGGAGAGGAAGAAGGAAGTGGGGAGACATGTTCGGGGTGCTGGTGTTTGTTTTACTAAGTAACTGTTATATGTGGTGGAACCTGCTTCTCTGGAGATGACTGAGCACCTGCCTGCCACAGGTAACAAAGATAATCACAATAGTAATAGGAGGCTTCATGTCTGCCAGATAGACTCAATACCTGCCATGGTAGGGCATATCAGGCAACATACCAGGCATTTTGCAGACAGTATTATTTTAAACACTGTAAAGGATTGCTTTTTCAATTAATTGGTCAGAAAATCCACAAAGTAAAAGCCATTCTTGATTTAGTGTCAAGCAGAGCATGTGACTTTTTTCAAGATGCAGGCACTGAAGTTCTTCCTGGTAAAAGAGGCCATAAAGTATTGAAATTTGACCCTTTTGTAGGGTGAAAAGCCAAAACAAAAATCCACAGTAAGAACATTGAATTTAAGAACTAGAACTATCAAAAAGTCAAGAATTTGATTTGATTTGATTTGATTTTACTTTAGTTTAAGTTTGTTTATTAATAGGAACCACTACAAGGTAAAATCTTTGCAGGTAACTGAAGACCACTTCAGGATATTAGCATATTCCAGGCTGAGAATAAAATTCTAAAATGGTTTTCAGAGGAAAAGAAAAAAAAAAACCCAATGAACAAACAAACCGAATATCCCAAGCAAGAATAACTAATAGTTCAGCGAAAGACTAAAAAAAATGTTTTCAGAAGTGGGAGTTGTATCAGGATTTGGGAAGTAGACCAATTCATTCTTGGCATCCAGCTTTACATATTCTAAAGAAGCTTTCAGAGTTCTGTAGCCTTCCCATGAGGGCCACTGTGTGAGCATTCTGAGGCACTAAAAGGCTTCAGATATGAGAAAAAGATGCTAAAGGGATTCAGATATGCAGCTGCTAATTTGCTAGCTGTGCTGGTAACCTGTTCCCTAAAGTAACCTTGAGGATAGTGGAAGAGGCAGTGATACATGTAAAGAAAATTGTTTAAAAAAAAATCATGGGCAGGAGAAATTCAGGAACTACAAAACGGTAACTCCAATTTCTGCATGGGTAAACTTATCAGAACAACCATAAAATCCAAGTTAGCTTATGCACAGCTAGACAATGGGTATGTATCCCTACAACTTCTGTGGAGGGAAGAAATGCCTTGTGAATGTGTTAGATTCTTTTCAAATTAGAAATTACATTAATACCCGATCATAAAAGACAATTTTTTGTCTTTTTTTTTTTCTATTTGGCTTTCAGAGAAGCTGAATATATGTCTTTCTCTGATTTAATTTGTAACTCTTTCTAAAACAACTGAGCATTTTAGAACTGCCCCAGAGTACATCAAGTTGGCAACAAAAACCTGACACATCACAAGCGAACATATGTCTTCTCTGAAAAACTGCATGAGAATGTCTAGATACTGCCTACATCTCCCTAAATGCAACACTGAAGTGTTGTTAATATCTATTGGGAAACACAAAGAACAAAAAATACACTTCAGTACTTTCAATTTTTGAAGATATTTTGGTGATAAACTTAGAATTCATCACCAATTTTAACCTCTTCGTTTCTAGTTTTTTGATTTTTTTTCAGCAACTACACTAGCTAATTGCTCACTTGCACTATTTTCTATTGTAAACTTTGATTTTATTTTCTTTTTAGGCCTGAAGCTATCTTCTAGCCTTCATTTAGACAAAGGGAAAAATCCCCATCTTTGAACTTTCCTGATTCTTTTTTATTTCCCTAAGAAGACTACAGATTGTTACTGATTGCTTTAATTTGCAGTTCCTGTAATTTCAAATCAAACCTAACTAGGCTATTTCATCAAGGAAAAACAAGAACATTACTCAAAACCTTAAAAGAATAATGGCAAAACTATCAAACTGTTTCATAAGGGGCTTTAAATGTTTATTCCAAGGTATGCTGATTGTGCCTAAGAGCAGCAAAATGTAAATTAAATTAGTACTCAAGCTTATCTTTAGGAAACAAGCTTTTTTTAAAAAAAATAAGAAAGTCCCACAAATTGAGCCCAATGTGGGTTAGGCCCACCTGTTACATAAGCCACTAATCCACACTGAAACCCTTTTAGTAACATATGGGCTATAATAATTTCCGGTGCTCTTTACTTCTTAAGTATAACAAGCTGATAACTGAGAGGGATTTACATTTACATTGGTAGTTACTAAAGAGATCAAAACTGGAATTTCCCCATAAGGATCATTAGAGCCCATTAAAGAGTCTGAGATTCATGGTTAATGATATTATTTAGGAAAGAATAGTGTTAGGCACCAGAATAAGCAATCCAAATCATACTCCTTGACGGAAATGCAATGGCAGAGGTACAGTTTCTGCACAGGATGTTCTGGGAGCTCTTGAAAAGTACATACAGGTTGTCTGCATTAACATCTTCCTAAGAACTGCAGTGGTCTACTTTCTTCTTTTTGTTTTTAAAATGAGACTGCCCTATGTAAGAGTATATTTGTAGCATCTAGGAACAAGTTTAGATTTATTTTCTTTAGAATACAACCTTAGAATGCAACTACAAGCAATGCTTGATTATAGAGTATCCAAATAATTGCTAGCTTTGCATGCATACAGCATATAATGAAGTTACATGAGTGTAGAAAAACAAAGTGATATTCATCCTTGATGTAATCCTACTAATTATGGATGTATGCTTCGGTTTTCATTTGTTCCATTATTCAGAGCACTTATTTTCCTTCCATTCATTCTTTTGCATCTCTCAAACCTTCTTCCATGGCTATGCTAACCCCTTAAAAATAGCCTCTTATTAAGATATAAGTAATCTTGTAAGCCAGATGAATGAAGTAACCACTATTCTTCATGAATGCTTAGAATGTACTTTAAATTGTGAGATATTTGCAAGTACAGTTTGAACAAATCACTTTTTTCTCAAATTGTTCAGAGAACTACAGGGATGTCACTGAAACATACATCTCTGCAGGAAAGATGTATGTGTACAGTGCATCTTTGCTCTGCATTGTATAATACTGGTCTGAAAAGACAAAATTGGAGCTTCAAACTCAAATGGTAAGCTCTGCGAAGAAGATGGTCTTTTTGTTTGCCTACAAAGGGCCATGCCTACCTATAAGGCTGCAGTAACCAGAACGATGGTCATGATTTAAAATCATAGAATCATAGAAGGCATTTACTAAACTCTAGTAGCTGCTGCATTGACTGCAATCCAGACAAAAGAGATGAAAACTAGTTACTCTAGTGATAAAGGGGAGAGGGCTTTCAAGTAAAAAGCTGATTTTTTGCCCTTTATTGGTATTTAGCTCATTTAAGGATAAGCTGAAAATACAAAAGCCATTTTTTAAAACTGAAGATTATTCCTCCCCTCCAACCCAACAATATTTTCTACTCTTGTTCACTATACTGAAGAACATGGTGACAAATCAGGAGGAACTATGTGGCAATTAATTTCCTGAATGGAAAGGAAATGTCAAACGGGATTGCTCTGTGCAAGTACGCCACAGAGAGTTGGTGGATTAGCCTCTCTGCCCTCCTCCGGCAGAAGGAGTAAGAAACTCCCAAGTGATAGCCTTGGCCACATCCTCCCCGGACCTGCTGGGTTCCTTTAGCATCACCTTGACCAGGGAGCTTGTCTTTTTCATTTTCAGAGTATAAACAAGCCCCAGCCTCAACAGATTCAGAATTCTGGCTACAGAATCTTCTTTATTTATCAGGTAGGAATTGCACACACAAAAAGATTCTTCTTTGTTTTATATTTCACCTCTAATTTGGAGCACCCAGTATCTGTCCTGCCTTCCTTTGTTACCTCAGCACTCCCCTGTGAGAACCACAGCAGTGTCTAAAAAAAATCAGCACAGTACAGTGTGGAAGTTCAGAAAGAAAAAAAGGTTATGTGCAGTCAAAAAGCACACCCACTTTAAAAATCTGCCTAGTTCAGCCAGGTGTTGTCAGTAACATTTATTTCCTATGATTTCCTCCATGGCTCCCGTCCTTTCTTCCAAGGCAGTGTTCATTCTTAAGGAAAACAAACCAAACATTAAAGGCTCTTCTTGGAGTCATTTCTCAGAGCAGGCAGCATCCTTCTCCAGTCAGAAAGTGTGAAGATTAATGCCTGGAGTGAATTAGTTCCTCTGGTGCTGATAGGTAGGATCTCCACAGTCCTTTAACTGATTCTGTCATTGGCATGAGCCAATGCATATTTTATGCAAAAGATGAAGTGCATGATTGTCCTGGGTTCAGCAGTAGCAGTCATTTTTCTCCGTCTTAGTAGCTGGGGCAGTGCTGTGTTTTTGACTTTCAGCCTGGGAACAGCACTGATAACACCGATGTTTTTAGCTGCTGCTCAGTAATGT
>WYDI02007917.1:0-11506 GCA_009867235.2 Psittacus erithacus | reverse complement strand
GGGGGGGGGGGGGCGGGGGGGGGGCGGGGGGGAGGGGGGGGGGGGGGGGGGGGGGGGGGGGGGGGGGGGGGGGGGGGGGGGGGGGGGCCCACGGCGCAGCTGTTTAACGGTCGACGTGTGGGGCAGCGCGGGGCTGTACGTGGAGTCGTTAGTGCGCGTACGGTCGCGATGTTTGCTGGCTGCGGTCTGCGCTGCGGCTTTAGGTGGGTGAGGGACGAGGGGGAGCACAGCCGGGCTGGAGGGGCCCAGGAGGTAAAAACGCCGCTGGGAGCGGGGAACAGGTTTCTGTGTGAGGTATCTTTGAGGAGCAGAAGAACTGCGATGAAGTTGCCAGGTAGAAAGCAGTGAGTGGCAGAGACGGTGTTCGGGATGCTCCTGTTTTAACTTACCAAGTGCCACAAGGTGATCACAAAGGATGGTCTTTCCCCAGGTGGGAACCACATTGCTGATCTTGGGATGTGTCTCCTTCATGAGAGAGCCCGGCAAAGCTCTTCTGCCTGGGAAGAGGCAAAATGCATCTTTGTATCAAGTCTGGAGGTGCACCACGAGTGAAAGACTGTGCTCTGGTTGTCTGTTTCAGCCCTCCTGTGGTACTGTGAAGTGTGCAGCTCTGATGGGAGGTTCTCCGTACAATGCAAGAGATGTGGAAGCTTGTTCGCTGTGCTCCTGGCACAGCAGTTGTGTTCTCATCTGTACAAGCCAGGCTGTGTCTTACCGTGGATAGGTCTGCTGATTGTGTTTTCCCACCACCCGGTAATAAGAATCCATTTTGAAAGTTCTGGTATAAGAGAAAAGTGTTCTGTAACTTAAGCACCAAGTAATGCGTGCAAAGTAGTAACAGGTCAGCTGCTGAGGAACCTTCTGGAGAGCATCTCGAAATGCTTGCATTTTAGCACTCCAAAGGGCTGTTGTTCAGTATCGCTGTAGGGAATGAGGGAAATACATCCTGGGTCTCGTTGCCATGGGATTTGATGCATCCTGATAACTGGTGATTACCTTTACAGAGTCTGGCAGAGGATATCACAGAGAAATGTCTCTTCTGTAATGCTTTGTGGGCAGATTTTCACATGAAATCATTTCTGAGGGCAAAATAGTTGAAGACAGCATTCCTGTTGAACTCAACATTGCCCAAATTGCTGAAAAGTTGATTTCATTTCAGGGAAATTAAGCTAAATGAGTATCTCTCTTCTGCCTTCCAAACAGAACACTGGCATCACTTCATGCAGCCAACACTGACTTTTGTAATACTTAAACATATACTTGACTAAAAAAGTTTTTTCTCTTGGATTGGGATGTTGGCTAGTGCTGATATATCACTTCAGTAATGGGTTGTAGTGCTTTTGTGGTTGTCTTTGCTTTTTACCTGGGAGCAAGTGGAGATGGGTAGAAGTTGACTGTATCTCTAAAGAGGCAGCAAAGCTTGTGTCAGGAATCACTCCGCAGCCTCTGAGTAGACGCATTTTGGAAGAATAGTTCATACCATCCCATGTCCTTGATCCCTTCTTCCCCAGTGATCCCCAGTTCCTCTAGAGACACAGGACTGAAGGTGTGCCAGTCATGCACTGGCAGTGCATAGGCATACTGGGAGACATTCTCTGCTTTTGGTTGAGTGGTAGTAACAGCACTGGGGAAAGGACAAGATGCAAAGGCCTTAAATGCTTCTTTTAGAGCTGTATTGCCTGCCCTGGGTGAAACTAAGCACAGCTGTCCATAGAAGCAAGGATGCTGGGTTTGATTTTGAGTTCCAGCACTAATTTATGGCTGGTAGTTTGCGTTGCCTTCTGTATCTCAGCTTTTCTGTCTGTAAGAGGGAAATGCTAGTAGACTTGACTTGCAGACAGAGATTTTTGTAAAGATTAGTTGGCATCTTTGGCACATTAAGAACTGTGCTTTCCTAAAAATGAAAATATGTTCTAGTAGAAGTGAAACACAAACATTGTATTGTTAACACCTTAAAGTATATTCTCAAATCTTGGAGGAAATGTATCTGGTAATCATCATCAGACCTCAAATCATAGAATCATAGAGTAGTTAGGGTTGGAAAGGACCTTAAGATCATCTAGTTCCAGCCCCCTGCCATGGTCAGGGACACCTCACACTAAACTATGATGCCCAAGGCTCTATCCAGCCTGGCCTTGCACACCACCAGGATTGGAGCATTCACAACTTCCCTGGGCAACCCATTCCAGTGCCTCACCACCCTTACAGTAAAGAACTTCTTCCTTATATCCAACCTAAACTTCCCCTGTTTAAGTTTGAACCCATTACCCCTTGTCCTATCACCACGGTCCCTAATGAAGAGTCCCTCCCCAGCATCCTTATAGGCCCTCTTCAGATACTGGAAAGCTGCTGTGAGGTCACCACGCAGCCTTCTCTTCTCCAGACTGAACAGCCCCAACTTCTCAGCCTGTCTTCATACGGGAGGTGCTCCAGTCCCCTGATCATCCTCGTAGCCCTCCTCTGCGCTTGTTCCAACAGTTCCATGTCCTTT
The DNA here is from genome assembly GCA_009867235.2 of Psittacus erithacus. Lineage (NCBI taxonomy): Eukaryota > Metazoa > Chordata > Aves > Psittaciformes > Psittacidae > Psittacus > Psittacus erithacus. The sequence continues at coordinate 9,015 of WYDI02007917.1, read as the reverse complement.
TTATGCTGAGGACAGCAGAACTGCACACAATACTCCCAAGTGAGGTCTCACGAGAGCACAGTAGAGGGGCAGGATCAGCTCCTTCGACCTGCTGGTCACGCTCCTTTTGATGCAGCCCAGGACACAGTTGGCTTTCTGGGCTGTGAGCACACACTGCTTGCTTGTGTTAAGTTTCTCATCGACCAACACCCCCAAGTCCTTCTCCACAGGGCTGCTCTGAATCTCTTCTCTGCCCAGCCTGTAGCTGTGCCTAGGATTGCTCTGACCCAGGTGCAATGAGGCTTGTTAGGGTTTTTTTGCTTCAGTTTATATTAGTTAATTATTAGGCAGTGTTCCTCCCTTCTTGCCATCACTTCAAATCATTTGGCAGCAACAGGGGATCAGCGTTTTAAGGTAATAATATGTCACTATGTTTTGTTTAGCTGGAAAATAACTAAGCACAGCTATGCTGAGTAAGGCAGTCCCTGCAGTGGGGACTGAGTGTAACTGAGGAGACAGCAGAGGACAGACACTTTGCTGTGCAACCAGTGTTTCCTTGTCTGCAGATGCTGTTACCTATGGTGCAGGCTGTGTCTGCCTCTGATTTCTGGCAGCAGATTATTGCAGCTAAGATGATGACGAACCAGAAAACTATTAATTTTTTTTATTAATAACAGTATAAATCTTTTATTTAGCTATGCTCTGTAGAGGAAGGCACTGCAGATGCTGTCTGAATCACACCTGAGAACTGTAGTTAAGATTTTCTTTGTGAAAAATTACATTGATCAAGGATCGAAATCAAGTCAGAACTTCTTTGAATGAAGAAGTTGTTTCATAAGAGAGAAAAGATCTGATAAAAGTATTCAAGTGGTATAGATAGCACTTGAAAAATAAATTGCCTCCTCTGCTCTTCTGGGTGAATTGGGAGTTTTCCTCTATTGGAGGGGATCCAAAGTTTGTTTCTGTAAACATAGTGAGTGATAGTGTTGACTTTCTGTTTTGCAATGTCTTTAACATTTTGCTTAATATATTTTAAACTTCTGTCCAGTGTTTGTTGTTATGCTGTCTTTTTTTTTTTTTTTAAATTATTTTCAAAAGCACCTGACTGTTCTTTAGGCAATGTCTTTGTAAACTTGCATAGGAGCAATTAAAACATTTACTGGAGATTTCTAATTATTGATGGCAATTTTAGGCCACTATTTCAGTAGTTTCACTAACATACATTTTCTTCGTGGAACCCTTCATTTAAGATTTCAATGATCTTAAAGGTCTTTTCCGACGTAAATGATTCTATGATTCTGTGTAACACTGAATGTTGCTTAGAGCATGGGCAGGGATTGTGTTGTCTCTATCCATCTTGGCCTAACCCTGCAGTCTATGCTTCTCTGTGCCACTAATTTCCTTTTTTGTAACTGTTTTGGAGTGGGTTCCCTTTTCTGTATTCCTGAAACAGCTCAGCAAAAAGGTCCTTGTGACAAATCAGCGCCTTTCTGAATTTATTTCTCAGGGTTTATTTAGTTCTAAAGCTGTTATCAAACCCCATTGAATTTCCTTCAGTGTTTTTTTTACATACTAATTCTGTTTAATTCTGTGAGTTTTTGGAATGCTTCTTTCAAAGGCCCTTATAGTTTGTCTAAACTGATTTTCAGGACTTTGCAATTGAGTTACCCAGTGCCTCTGTATCACACTGAATAGCCAGTGGTGTACATTGTGAGGGCTCTTCTTCTGAGAGCTGTATTCCTGTGTATTACAGATTGTGTTGCATCTTTAGGAAATCTCTGGGAAACTTCCTGCACATTCTTGTATTTTCATCCAGCTTGATGCTGCTGATGGCAATTACAAAAGGAGGTGAGGAGCTGAAGGGCAGAAAGTAAAATTTTACAGCTCCTGATTCTATCTGGGCCCTTCACTGTCTGAGTCCTATTGCAGAGAGGAATGGGCTGGGAGGGATGTTGTGGTGGAGTCCAGGATGGCCTTGACTTGACAGGTTAGCAGAGCTGCTGTGCTCAGTGTAGGGTTGGGGAGTAAACCTGTATAGTGTTTTAGTCTCAAATTCTGTATGCAAAATAGTTACGTGAGATGTAGTGCTAATTTAGATTTACAGCACTTACTTTTTATGAACATGTTTACATGAACTTCATTTTTTTGCATGGAATGGTGGGGTTGGGGGAAGGCCTGAATTTAAGTCTAGGAGAAGAGAAGCCTGAGAGGGTCCAGTCTTCATATAAAAGGTCCCTGAAAAAAGGCATGTCTTACTCTTCTAGGGCATATAGGAAAAGAAGTAATATATGTTTAAAATGCAATGAGAGAGATTAAATTACATTAGAAAAAACTTTCCATAAGGACAATGAAAGACTGGAAGAAATAGTCTCAGGAAAATATGGAATCCATATCATTCAAAAGCTTCAAGCATTGTTCATCAGCCATCAGTCAGGAATTATTACATTTGGACTTAATAATCTTAAGGGTCTTCTCCAACCTAAATGACACTACGATTCTGTGATTTAGAGTTGATCCAGCTTTTGAGAGGAGGAGGAAGAATGTATATGACCTGTTGAAGTCCTTTATGGCCTGAAAATCAGTGACCGAATGTGTTGACTGCTGAAGGTGGGGAGAGTTTTTGCTGATATGAATGGGTTCTTGATGGTAAAGTAAGTTTCCATGAATGACCCTTGTTTCTACGAACAGCCTCTTGGATTTCAGTTACTGCAGTTAAGTGAAATAGTGTATATGAGGGTGGAACATCAGGGCAGAGCGGGTTAATGGAAGTTTCTTTGTAATATCTTTTTTACAAGATATATTGTATTATTGGAGTATTGTAAACTACGTTTTTAAAGTTTTTTTGGGTTTTTTAAAGCTGCTTTCAGTTAGAGGGTTGAAACTCATGTTTTAAGTGATGTTTTTTTGTTTGTGTGCTGATTCTTTTGTCTGTGTTTAGTTTTCTCCAGCTCGCAAGTGTACTGCCTTTAGCCTGTTCATACGAATGTGTGCGATGAAATTCTCTGCTGTGCAGAAAACCCTGATGAGATCAGTATACTGCTGAGCACTATGCATATGCTGCAGTAGATCTCTGCCTAGAGCATGGGTTCTACCTTTGTCCCTGTTTCTGGTCTTGCCTTGGTTCTAGTCAGGGCTATCTCTGAAGATAACAGCCAAGCTTCTGTTATTTGATTGCAAAGCCAGTGTAACCTTCAGTCTGGGAGATTGATTATCATAGCAGTGCCAGAATAGCCCTATTCTGTGGGCAGCTAGGAATGACTTCATCAAAGACTGGTATATTGACTCACGCATTTTCAGTATCCATATGCAGTTATGCTGATTACTTTTCCTGTAAAAAGTCAGAGCTGAGAGAGAGGAGACTTGAATCCAATCAAGTAATCAAACATCAGCAAACATTTGTGAAACTTCTGCATTTATCTTCCTCTGTCATTGCTCTGTTGAGTTGTCACATAGCCCAGCACATTGTGGCATGGCTTCTGTGTTCTGTCAAATGGCCGATTAGTCATGCATCATCTGACGTGGAGATTCACAAACTGGGACTCAAGAAGGCTCAAAGGTTAAGACTTGCTGGAATATGGAGATGACTATAGATGGTGATCAGAACTGTACAATCTGTCTGTTTTATTTGGAGTTTCTAATTTGTTCTTAATAACTCCGATGAAAGGGGCTTTTAGAGGCTTTGGTGTGGAGCTTCAGGGTTGTGAAAGGAAGCAAACAGCCCATCATCTTGTGCATGCTCTGTGCCACCCCAGCTTAGAGGCAGGGTGTGAGACCAAAAGCTAGAGTTTTGGGTTGTGTGCAGAACTAACATTTGAAGATTTATTCATCCAAATAAGGAACAGAAAAAGCATCATGATACCTGTGTGACAAGTGAAAGAACTGTATGTAGAAATGGTTTCTGAAGTTCAGCTAGCTCCTCTGGAGAAAGACTATAGACTGATGTGATTTCACGTCAAACTTCAGTGAAAGGTATTGACTTCTAACAGGTATAAAGTATTCGACTTAGCTGGGAAGGTCAAGGGGCTTTGTTATCTGAAGAGTGGAAAACCCCAGTTTTAAGAGTCACAAATGAGTTAACAGAGCTTTCTTCTATGTGAGTGCTAAACAGACATAACCAAGTTAAAACCTGAAGCTACACTAGCAAAAAAAAAAATGTGAAAAACAAATTGTAAGTAAGTGTACCTGATTTTAGAGTTCATTAACTTCAGTGTGCTTATGGATAAAGCTGGAAGGTTCTTTTATCATAAAATTCTTAATTTCCTTTCTGTCTATCTGTGTTTTTTCTAGAGGTGGAGAGGAAATAGGCTTCTATCCCGTAAAACCTTTTTCCTGTTGTACACTGGTAAAGCAAATGCTTCTGAATGATTTAACTGGAACCAGGATAATGAATACACCAACACACAGTGTACTTATTTAGGTTTTTAGAAGAACCGATTTCAAATCCCAGCAATGCTTTGTGTGAAATAGAAATTTAAGCATTCATTTCTAACATCCAAACAAGTGTGCTGACCCAGGGCTATGTCTTATATGGGTCAGAGTGAGCACTCAGTTAGACATACTAAAAACACTACTCCCAGACTAGCCAGGTCAGAAACTTAATGTGGAGCCTTAGGTTCAGTTGCCTGGGCCAAGGCTTGTCACGCATGCAATTTGAACTTGTCTGACTTATCATTGCCTCTGCAGACGGTCAGTACGTTCTGGAATTTGTACCTCTCCCTTTTGGTTTGGTCAGAAAATCCTCCTTGAACCCAAGTAACCTTTCTTAGCAGAAATTTATTTTTCTTCACAAAATTTCAATAAACTGGCATTTCTTAAGAGCAAAAGGAGTTCCTCAAGAAATTTTACCGTTTATTTTCTCAGTCAAATTGGTCTTGAGCAGTTTTCTGTTCACAGCTTGGTCTATAATGTTTCCAGTTTTAACTACGTCATTTGGTGGCAATGTTTATTTATTTATTTATTTAATTTTCTGAAGCCTGGGCTGAAGTTACTTCAGTAAAGAAGCTTTCAAGTGCGGTGTGTGTTTTGGAGATCTCTGCTGCATTCCTCTTCTCTGCAATACTCTGTTTTTTCTGTGTTTCCCCAATTTTCTTGTTTGTATGCTTGCAGCGTTCCTGCAACACGTGGAAGTGCTATTCTTCCCATTCTGCAGATGAAGAAATGAGGTAGAGAACTTAAGTATGTGCTTTTACTGTAGGTGAAGGCTCCTGGTTAGGCTATGTGATTGCTGACTTTGAGCAATATGTTCAGTTAGAGTGATCTGGGTAACTGGATTGGAACCACCTGCACGCAATGCTGTCTGAAGGTACCAGCACTGACTGGTTCGTACTTGTATAGTAGTGCGGTGCTGCATGAGGTTCCTGGCTTGGGAACCTGCTCCTTAAAGAGCTCAGCATCTTTCTCTGCTGTGAGATATAAACTTGTCCTGAATGACTTGGACAAGATCACGCTGGCATAGCAGGTGCTTAATGTGAGTTTCCTCCTAAGCAGCAAGTCAACCTTCTTTAATTTTGTTTCTAGGCTGCATAAACTGTGTGTGAATAAAAATTCTGTGCGTCTGGAAAGACTTCAATATTTTGTGAAAAGTGAGTTAATTCCCCTAATAAGATGAGTTTTGGGGACTGCAGAGAATGGGTTGGAATGGGATTAGTTATGCTAAGGAAGTGCTTAGTTTGTTTCTCACTGTTGGAAATGCAAATAAATTTGTAGTCCTATTGTGCCCAACTTATTAACTGGCAACAGCATGAAGCTGTTTTGATTTTGAAGATGGTGTTGTTTTTGTGTGCTTTCTGCAGTGTGGAAGCATTTTCTTTTTTGCACAATGTATTAGTCACTAGCCTTCTAGCTCACCTTTGAAAGCATGGGAAGTGTGAGGTGCAGCTGCTTTGTGTTCCTGATGGCAAAATCCCACCTTTTGCCTAATCAGCAAAATTAACACTAGAGGTAGAGAATGGCTGAGAAACTCCAAAAATTTTTTTATGAGAGGGGAGCAATTCTCTGACTGAAAAGTGGAAAAGCTGGAGGAGAGAACAAAATTTTTTGAGAAGTGTTGTAGGAATCGGCAGCATTTCCTTCTCCAGACTGAGTCTCTGCCAACTCAAGTTACACATTGCATAAGTACCAGAGGGGCTGCAGTAGTGTCCTAATTTGCACTTTGCTTTAAGTTCAAGAATGTTTACATGCTTTTTGTTTCTTAAAAAATACTGAATTTTGAAGCTAAATTTAACCAGGTTGATGCGGATTCACAGAATTATCTAATTAAAGTGATATGTAAGTGGGACCTTTGTTGTTGGTTTCTTTCTCCAGCCTATTTCCCAGAAATAAAACATATAGGCCTTTCAGAAAAGAAAATGCACTTCCCAATACGAAAATGGTCTAGAATACAGCTCTGCTTTTATTTTGCCAATGTCCTGGACTTTCCTCTTTGCTACCTTCCTGTATATGTCTCCTTGCTTAGAGGAAAGCTGGAACATTAGAGTGCCAAACAAGGATCAGAAAAAAATGCACAGGAAGTATTCTGAAGAACCAAATTACGACAAATCCAGCCCTATCCTTAACAAATTTTACAGCGCAGTTCTTCACTATTCCCCTGGTTTGCTGAAACCTGTTAATCTCCTTGTAATGATAGTTTTGCATTCGCTAACGCATTACATTTTTTTGTAGGTATCCTATTGAATGTTCTTGGTGCCGCACAATGCCATCTATTCATATAGAGGAGAGAATTTGTTCAAAGGGGGTATCGTAGGAAGCATATACTGCAGCTCCCACTAGGCTTTAGGCTCCCACTCTGGGAGTATAATGGACTCTGCAGAGGCTTGAGAGGTGTTGCTTTCCATCCAGGTTATTCACTTTGTTAGTGTTTGGATTGGAAATTAAGTCTGTACCTATAACTATGGTGACTGTGTTTTCACCATTTCCAACTGGAAGTGGTGTTGAATCGAAGCCACAGTTTCAAAACACCTCAACCTGTGTGCATTTGAAACCCGGTTGTTTTTGTTTATTTCTGGCTTAAAAAGCGGCTGTGTTTGTGAGAGCTTTGAGACGTATTTGATGGTTTGTCTGTTTCTCCATAGAGTGATTATTGATTTTTACCCCGAGTAAAAATGTTAGGGGTCGGAACATGAGCCCAACATGTGAGGAGTGACATCTAGTGGTTAGTAAGGACCATTCGAATGTCTTTTTTTCTTTTTTCTTTTTTCTTTTTTTTTTTTTTTTTTCCCCTGCAGGACAATGAAAAGTGAAGCAGTTCCTAATAAGTGGCCTGGGATTCACTTAGAATTTATAAAACTTGAAATTAAGGGATCATTTCTGATTAGTGCAATTTCTTCTGTATGCTGTCAGCCTCTGGGGAGCAGTAACTTTCTTGCTTAATGACTGATGCCGAAGAGTGGGTTTGATGTTTGATGCCAGGGTCTGGTTACTCTCAACACATTTTAATGTCTTTTTGTTTCTGTTTTCCTTTTTATTTTTAGGAATATTTTTGCATGGCTATCCCTTTCCCATAACCAGAATTGCGGTAGGATCATACGGTTGGTTTTGGGGTTTTTTTGGTATTGGAGGGTGGTCATCTCATGAATAGCTTAGTTTGTGAGGAAAAAATATTTGAAAAGAAACTGATCTTCGTGAAGATCAACTGTTTTCTTATGTTGAAAGCCTTTCTTATTTATTGCTCTTGGGGTTAGAAGAGCTGACATTGTTCACTTCTACTGGGAAGGCTTCTTGTCCTGGACTGCGCTTTCATCATCCAGCCCAGGTCTCTGCTAGTTCAGGTAATCTTGTTGAATGGATTCTAAAGGTACAGAGCAGATTGCACCTGTGTGGAGGAAATGGGTGGTTTTAGTAAATTCTTTCCTGTTGTAATGTCTGAGGACTTGTTTTCTAGGCTACTGGACAAGTGTAACTAATCATGCTATGGAATGTTTATGGATATATTCCAGCCATCCAGTTCCTACTGAAGCGGGAGCTAGATAAAAATCTATTGCTCTAGGGCAGTGCTTGGCTTCTTGTGTTATACAACACTTTGACAGGTTAAATTTGGTATGCCAAGAAATGAGCTACGTTGGTCATATTTTTTAGATCTCAGTAATGAAAAATGTGCCTTCCCACTGCCCTGGCAGCATTCAGAGAGAATGAAACCAGACATTTCCTCTGACTTGAGGAAGGAGTGGGCTTCAATGAAAATAGATCAATCTCTGTTATCTGGCTTCCTGGGAGGTCAGAAGTTCCCCTGCCCATACATTATAGTATGAACTTGAGTAAGTTGTTGGATCAAGTTTAGACTAGCGACCACTGCAGTTGAGCCAGTAATTAAACTAACATGGCAAATTCTGTGCTCCAGAAGGCTTTTGGGATGTTATAGTATATAAATACATAATGTAGCTATGGAAAATTCTGGAAAGAGGTGACATTTAATACCTAGTAGTAGCAGTAGCTGTGTAAATCTGTCAGGTCTCATGAGTATTTAATTGGGCCTTGGATACATCCTGGTGACTCTGGCCAGCTCTGTTGGCTTTCAGGTCTTCAGGGGTGCAGAAATGGAGAGAGGAAGATAAAAAGATGTGTGGCACATGTTCTATATGTGTTAGTAACATATCTGTCCCAGCTGTGGGGTCTGAATAGAGAAGGAAGGAAACAGGTGAAGTCTCTTATGCTCAGAGGAAGTCAGCATGTGTAGGAATGCTACAAAATGACAGATTTTTCCTTTAAAACTCAATGTACTCATACTGTGAGAAAAGGACATGCTTGTCATTGTTACATACCTTCTTTATGAAGCTATAAGGTGAGCTTGTTTGGACATAAGTTTTGTGGAAAAGTCCTGTTGTGGTTTAAGCTCAGTCAGCCAGTAACTCAGAACGACGCAGCTGCTCACTCACTCCCCCCCTTCCTCCCCCTGCTCCCCGAGGGATGGGGAGGAGAATCGAAAGAATATAACTCCCACAGGTTGAGATAAGAACAGTCCAGGAACTAAGGTATAACACAAACCACTGCTGCTGCCACCAATAATAATAATGGTAAGGGAAATAACAAGGGAAGAGAATA
>WYDI02007915.1:0-24566 GCA_009867235.2 Psittacus erithacus | reverse complement strand
GGTGTGTTGGGATGGAATGATGCCCCCCTCCCCCAACACATCTAGTTTAAAGCTTCCTTGACCAGCCTGGCAAGCCTTCTACCAAAACAGCTCTTCCCCTTCGTTGTCAGACCAGCTCCACCAGCCCCCAGTAGACCTGGCCTACTATTTTTTGCATCCAGAATAGTCTAATGCTATTAGCTACATCTTGTATTTGTGAGAAATACTGCAATGATGCAATCTGTCTTAAGTGGTGTGATTAGTTACTCTGGGGCAATGCGCAGGCCCTGAAAGTTTTGTATTGCTCTCTCTCAGTACATCGTTCCTGATCTAGGGAAAATACTATTAATCAAAACTGTGATGTACTTCTTTTTTTGGGACAGCTATTCTGTCAGTACCGAGGTGGGCTTTTGTGAATCTGTCTTCTGTGTACTAAAAGATGACTTTTCTTTTTGCTGAGAGATATAAGCTGAAGGCTTTTGACACTCTTAGACTGGAAAATGAAATGCTATTCATTGGAACGAATTCAGGTACTTGATTTGACTGAAGAAATAAAATACCAGATTTTTGTAATGAAGCAGGTGATTAAAAAATGGTCACACAGGACTCCATACTTGCTCATAATATTAGCCATTTTTTCACCAACTTCCAAAATAAATGTTTTCTTGAAGCTCAGAAGTATTATTTCTTTTCAGATTTCAGTTTTAGTAAGTTTAGGACCATATGGCTCTGCAAGTGGATGTTAATATTAGTCAAGCAAAGCTGCAAATCAAATGTAACTGCCTTAAACTCAGAGGTTTGCCTGTCTGTATGTTAAGAGATGCACATATGTAGCGCTCAGTAAGAGAAAGCTGTGCATTGTGAGTCAGTTTTGTATCGTATTGCAGTACTGAAAGAAACACTTAGAGTAGTTGTGCTGGCACTTTTAAAATGCAATGCAAAGAGTACCATTGTTAGAAAGATAAAAATACAACTTGTAGAAAATACAAGATTGGGGGGGAGGGAGGCGCCTGAAGGGGTACTGGAGAAAGTTAGAGTTGCCACCAGGAGGAGCAGTACCAAAATATTCTCATTTATTTACTAGCACAGTCTTCTAGTGCTGTAGCTGTAAACGATCTGTGTCTTTGGGGATATCATAATTTTTTTAAGGATAGGGTACTAAATATAGTGTTTTAGAACACAACTAAAAAAAAAACCCAGAAGGAATGCAAATGAAGAACTTGAATATTTTTAGAAGTTATAATCTGGAAAATAATGATTCGTTTGACATTTGAAATTTTATTCACAGATTTAGGTCTGAATCCTGGTTTCAGCATGTTGTGCTATTAGCCAGCAAATTATAATCAAAATTGGATCTATTTTTTTGTCTCTGAGTTGAGACATAATTGAATAATTTTCAGGAGCTGGTGTATCAGTATTACTATTAACTACAACTCCCTGGGTCTGCTTAGACCAACCATTAGGGAAACAGCACTCAGGCAATGTAAGCTGGCTTGTGCAGTATGTGTGTACTAGGCACAAATTGTCTGCTGTGTCAGGGAGTAACAGGAAAGGAAAGAGTTCAGATTTGTCACAGGTTCAAAGTGCTACTGTATTTCTTTATGGTACTGGCTCTCCCACTTCTTTGGTTAAGTATGTTCTTTACAGATGTTTTTCTACATAGTATCAACAAGTTTTTTTGCTCACTCTGGTGACGGCTTTTTAAAGAGAACTAAGTATTTGAAGTAAGCGGAGTTGGTTTTCTGTTTCTGAGGTGGCCTTCCAAAACTATTTTTGAGGATTGTTCAATAACGAAATTGAATGTGAGTCTGTCATCTGGATGCTGTGTATGTAAGATGCTGGGCGTGATACTGAGTTAAAGGTGATCAGCGCAGAGCTTTAGTGGTAGTCCATTGCAGAGCAACCAAATCACTTTCTATAAGTTGTGGTACTGATTTTGGAACCTTGGGAGGTATAGTGGATCATGAAAATAACTGAGATATTAAAAAGCAGATGCTGATATGAAGTGGGTGTGTGGACCACTGTTTGTTGTATTCACCCTGCCATACATCTGTGACAAAGAAAAAAGCTTTCCTTCCCTTATATTGAATGCTTTTTATTTTGTAGTTTGTTTTTAAGTCTGTAAATCCAGCAGCAGGTCACAGGAAGATATAAAACTAATGAATAAGCATGTAAATGATTGCATCTTAGCTTTGGTTTGGTTCTCTTTAAATCATCTCATGCATTCTGGGAAATGTTTCTCTATAGGATGAAGATGAGCTGGACTCTCATACCATGGTGAAGACCAGTTCAGAGAGTGCTGGTACCATGAGGGCCACAAGTACGATGAGTGAAGGAGCTCAGACAATGATTGAACACAACAGCACCATGTTAGAATCTGATTTAGGGACCATGGTAATAAATAGCGATGATGATGAAGAAGAAGATGGGACCATGAAAAGTATGTTGTTTATTTAATTTCCTTTCAGTAATGTGTTGTCTCGTACTGTACGAGAATGCTGCATCATCAGTGGCTTTTGTTGGGGGGGAGAGGGTGAGGCTATAATTGTGATTTGGGGTTTTTTTCATTCTCAGCAATAAGAGTAAATTTACCTTTTTGTTTAGTCATTAGTTTAAGTAGGATGATTCATCTCATGAAAACACTTAGTGTGTGCTCTAATTTGTTTTCAGGCTGAAACAGAATATTTGCCTATTAAACTGGGTGGCTAGTGGAGTGTTAGTGCAAGTGATCTCAAACTCATCAATTTCAAGTTATGGAAAAGATAAATGATGGGGAAAAAAAGAAAAGGGAAAAGATATTATAAGGAAATTTGGTGTAGAGGATAATAAAGTAATTCTTAGGGTGGAAGTAGGGTTTAGTGCAGTTTCTGTGTACCCGGACAATCACTTCAGGCTTAATAAGCAAGTTCTATATAAGTAGTATACCAGATCATACAACACTATCCATGTAGTTTTTATATGTGCTGGGAACAAATACCTGTTAGTATGCCAAACAAGTCAAAAAAGTGTCATTAGGTTTGCACTGCAATCTCTTACCCATGTCCTGTTTGTCTGCTGGAGACACTGGTTTTAAAATGTAATGTTACTTTGAATTTTGAGTTGATTCCAGTAACAGTCTGTAGTTAGAAAGTGAATTACCTTCCTACACCTTGGCATTTACTCTGTATAATTCTTAAGCCCATTCTTCTTACTTGTCAAACAAGAATATATAATGTCTGGGACAGCAGGTTTCCTTGAGACCTATAACTAATGAAAGAAAGTCAGTAAATTGGAGGTAGCCTGATGGCAAGCAATAGTTTCATAGTTCAGCTGGCAGGCAACAGGTTTGGTTCCACCACTTACTTGCTAAAGTTTCTTGTATTTTGCATTACAAAGCCATTGATTAAAACCTAAAAATAATTAAAGAATGGGACCTCCACACCTCTCAGCTGATAATAAATACAAATCATGTCTGCTGTAGCTGGTCATCCTCTGGTTCTGTGATGTATGTGCTATTGGCTGAAACAGCAGCAATAGCTGCCTAAGTATAAATGTTATCAGGAAGGGACATGCAAATCCCTGCTCTCATGAAAGGCAGATGCAGATTTTGTGCTTCATTGTGCTTGACAAAGACACAAGATTTCAGAGTTTGCCTGCTTTTTCCTAATATACCTTTATAGGCAAGGTGGGCGGTTTCTAGATGTTTGTGTGATTTGATTTATAATAAATCAGAACAGGTAGCTCAAAAGTGCTCTTTGATAGTTCTGAATAATAGAGCATTGCAAGCAAGAAGCTTGGAGAAATAAACTTAGTGAACTAGGGAACTCTCTTTCCTAGAGACACAGAATATTTATGGCAAACTCTTGTTGCGATTGCTCTTGTGCTTAGCTTCATGTTTTGTTTCCTTCTGCCTTTTGTTTTGCTGCTCAAGGACAAAATAAGAAACAATAATAAGTTTTTATTTATAAGTGCCCATGCTTAGAGGCCTCTGGGAGCCATGACAGAAAATAACTAAAACCATATTTATTTTTTTTTTCCCCTCAAATAAGGAATTGTGCCCAGATAAAATTGGGATTTGGAACAAAACCAGGCCTGTCATCCTACCCCAACATACAATATACAGCATAGCAATAAAAAACATTTATGCCTTCTTGCTTAGTATGCCTATGCATGCTCTGGGCAGAAACCGTGTAGTGTGTACCTGGAAGGAGGGAAGGAAATGCAAAAGACACAGAAGTGGGAGGCAGAGCTTAATTTTAGGAGGTTTAATGTGGAGTGGAAGAAAGAGTGGAATTGATGTAAGTTAGTACTGCTTTTGTTCAGCTGTCTGGACTGTACTTATTTTCATGTAGAAGCTTTCTCATATCTCAGTTCAGAGACTGGTGTTCAGACCAGCTTCCTTGCATTCCCTTTGCGGCTTTTTGGCAAGTCTTAGTGTTAGGGCTTTCTCATACACCAGAGAGTACTTCTGATCATTCTGTTTTCTCCCTTTCATTAACTCTCATTGAATCATGGAATGGTTTGGGTTGGAAAGGACCTTAAGATCATCCAGTTCCAACCCCCCTGCCATGGGCAGGGGCAGCTCACACTAGACCAGGTTGCTCAAGGCCCTATCCAGGCTGGCCTTGAACATTGCCAAGGATGGGGCATAAAGCTCTCCCTGCTTCTGGCTGGGTTTGGTTTTGCATTTTTTAAACTTGTTTTTGCTGTCTGCTTTGGGCTGGCAAATAGGTTGCCTCTTGCCATTTGAACGTATTCTGAGTTTTTAACTGTTCCTTCAGACTTCAGTGAATCTACTAGGTGGTTCATTATTGGTAATTAGTACGTTAAAAGAGGAAGATAGTGACTAATTAAGTGGCATTTGACAGATAGAATGTAGAAAAGTGGTTATGTTTTTGTATTATTGGTTTTTTCCCCTGTAAGACATGAAATGTTTTAGGTTTAGTCAGCATATTTCTTAAACCCATTCTTCCTTCTTATCACACGGAAAAACGTAATCTTGGGGCAACAGGCTTCCTTTCCCTTCCTCCTCTCCCACAGGTGAACTGTATCAAGACCTGTTACACCAGCAAAGGAAAGCCAGCGAACTGGAGGTAGCCTGATGGCATGTGATAGTTTTATCATTCAGCTGGTAACAAGTTTGGTTCCAGTACTTCCTCACTGAACTTTCTTGTATTACTATATTATGGGGTCTGTGGTTACAGCCAAGGGCATCGTGCTTTGGAACATCACATTCCACGTTGTGCTGTGGAAACTACATTTTAAAGGGAGAATTCATGAGTTGTTTGTATTTATTTATTTAGTGATTTCAGTGCTTTCGGTGAAAGAGATTGTGCCATACTGTAAGTCAGTGTCCTCTCTGATAGGAAGTAGATGCTTGGTTAGCTTTGGATTGATGCTTCCTTAACCCTTAGAAAGGCCTAAGTACCACAACTGGTTTTTCAGCTGAGAAGCGAAACTTATTTATAACAGCCTGTGACCCAGGTCCTAAAGGAGTTCAGCAAGGAAGTTTAATTACAGACAGATTTCAGTGATGGCGTAGTCTGGGCATTGATATTTTATGGGTGTAGCTTTGTTCAAGCATGTTTATTGTGCTCACGTTAAGATGGTTTGCTTGATGCGGTATGCAGGTGTACTAGGGCTTTACTCCTGTTTAGAAGGAGAGAGATGATGGGTGTTTCCAAGCCCGTTTGAGTCCTTGAGGCCTCTTCTGTGATTGATAATAAAGTTGTTCATTTATACTACTACTAGTGGCATCTTTTGCAAGTGGTTGGGTTTTTTTTCCAAAGAACATTGTCATGTTGGCAATTCTGCTTCAAGAGCTGTTGCAAAATGCTAGCTTAACTTGGATTTTCTTTGTTTTGCTGAAAGCAGAAATAAAGTATAACTCAGCTGGAGTGGACTAATGGGTTTATAATAGTGGTGTCATTGAATATTTTTTGCTTTTCTCCAGAAAGTGGAAAAATAGAACAAAAGTTACTAAACCAGTTTTACAAGTTTCGTTCTCAGGAAGCAAAGCAATGTTTTGTGCAGCAAACTCTTCTCCTTATTAAAAATTCTTTAAACTTGAGTTCATAGTCCTTCAAAAGTCTGTGAGGGCTTCAGTTAGCTGAAAAATATGTGGATTTTCTGTTTAAATGCCAGGTGCAATTATCTTTGATAAATAAGTGTATTGTAAAAGAAACAAAAGACTGGCTGAGGCCTGAATTTGAATGATGACTTGAGTGTATAAGTCACTGTGGTGAGGAAACTGCAAATTTGCTAATCACTTTGTTGCACAGCTCTCAGTAGTCAAATGTTTCTTAGATACATCCTTTGGTAGACTCCCAGCTGCTCTGCCCTAAGGAACTGGTGATCTAGTTTCTGCTGATGTTTCCTTGTGATTCAGAAAAAAAGTAGATTGATAGTCTTAAAATGTTGAAACTGTGGCAAACATTTTTAAACATGATCTTCTTTTATTGAAGAGTAAAGAAAAATGAGAGCAACTGGAAAAACTAAATCCTCCTAGACTGGAACAATATTGCACAAATGGCTTTCAGCTGAAATGTGGATTGATACTAATTGTGCTGCAGATTTTTTTGTGGCAAATATATAGCTTATGTAAAAAGTAACTTACTGGATACCTGTGAATTAATTGTTCTTAAAGGAATCTTTATGTATTATACTTTTAAATTTCTTCATTTCTCCAAGGCTGTTGACAACTGTTACTCTGTTCATCAAAGTTAGAAGTGCTTTCAGACCAAAATGATCTTCTAATAACCTTATATTTTGCAAAAAAAAGTGTAACCTACATCAGTTTACTCTGGCAATGGGGGAGAAAATCCTTGAAACACCTCTGGTCCCATCCTTTTGCAGGCAAAGTATTTCTGGTTTTGTGTGTGAGTTTTTTATATTTGCAGAGAAGATAAGCAGCTCTTACTCTTTTAAATGGATTAACTAACTGTATACTGAACTGAAATCAAAAGTGAGTTATTAATTTGTTTTTATTGAAACAAATAGAACAAATCCTGAAAGGGCAAAAATAAATGTGCTTTGCTCATTTTGGAATAATTTCAGTCCTGTTGATCTACTTTCCTTAATATGCATTTGATAGCAAGAAATTTGGAAGGGTTAGTTTGTTTCATGTGTGTAGGCAATCTACTATTATATATATATAAGGAAGATGTTTATAAATAGCTCTAAAACTTGAGTGTGGCACTTGGAAAATCTTTAGTATTTTCTGTTACATGAGACGAGGGAGACTATCTTACCTGTAATGGGCCAACATTTTGATACTGAAGAGTTTTGAACAGAGACACTGGTAATCTTGTTTCATCTTTGAGACATACTTACAAACAAGTACAGCCATCTCAGCAGAAGAAAGAGATTGATTGTGAAAGGCCAACAATGTGTTGTCTTATCTTTTTGGTACAAATACTTTCAGGGGTTTTAGGCAGCAATCAGCAAGTAATAAAAGGTTTCTGTTAAGGAAATGCATTGTATTTCTGTTTTTAATTCCACCTCTTTCATACTACTACCTACTCTTGGATCGGTTTTCTAAATGTGTGCTTTGCTAAAGTCTAGGCTCCTTCAATTTTGCCCTTTAGTGCTTATTTTTGTAGTTATTTGGCATCCCTGCTGTTTACTTCTCATCCCTTCACAGTCCTGGACTTGAGAGATCCAGAAACCTCATTCGAGTGATGTTGAGTTTAGTGGGTCAGACTTGGAGATTGTGGAGGAGAGATGCCTGCTATGCGGTCTGTTAAATTCAACCTGGAGTTTAGCTCACTGAATGTTTTTATGGTTGTGGTTGTCATTAGTTAAAATATTGTGAGTAGAGATAACTAAGATCTGGGATTAGAAAAGAATATGGGAACAACAGAGAGAAAAAACAGCTAAAAAAAAGCCTGAGGAAGGGAAGGTGTATATGGAAACATGGCAGACTAAACGGAGGAATCACCAAGGAGCTGAATGGAAGTGACTGGTGTCAAGTGCATTAAAGCCTAGACCCAGACAGTGGAAGAACACATCAAAGTCTTACAAGAACAGAATAATGTAGAAAAAGCAGAAAGACAAGAACAAGTAAATCCACATGCTATAGGATGGGAGTACAAAAGTAAGCATTAGTGAAAAAAATAGGCTGCTGTTAATGGTGAAGCAAAATTAGAATGAATCTAAAAAATTTTTAGACAGAGGGAATGGGAAGAGATGATGGAGGGTGGGGAGGGAAACCCAACCACTTAATGAATTAGTAAAAACAAATGTAAAGCCAGATGAGAAGATTAGCAAGTCCTTGTGATCATGTTAAACACACGCTTTAAAGATATTTCTAGTGGTTTACCTTCTCACTTGCTAAAACAAGTAGTTCAAACAAAAATTCCATTTTTTTTTCCCTCCAGCTTAGTTATATCTCTCATCCTGTTTCATATTTTACTTGTGCAAATGTATTTCATATTACTCTATGCAGAATGTGTTACACTGCAAGCGAGTACATTTTTCATGAGTCAGTGGTATGCAGAATATAGTCTCTGAGGTAACAGTTATGTAGAACTACTAAAGCATTTCTTACGTTTTATTTATTGTTCTGTTTAGTTATGAATTTGCTTTGAAATCCCACAGATGAAAACAAATTTCAGTCATTTAGGGTTGTGGTTTTGTGGGTTTTTTTTAAAGAATATAATTAGTTTCCTGAAAGGGGTAATAGAATGAGAATTCACACTGATCTCAGTCTGCTTTGTGAAGCTTTTGCAGCTGCATAGATGATGAAAAAAATCCCCGAGGGCTTCCACACCATGCAGATAGGGTGCTTTGCAGCCATCTGTAGAGTCTGATCCCATAATTTGCTGAGAATCCCTATTGGGAACAAATTTAATTAAGCAGTTTCTAGGCACAGTTTATGTGGTTGGGGTTTTTTTGCAAGTTCTTTTTCTAAATAATTTTTCAGTCACACTTTTGGTGAGACTGATGGAACTGTGTTGCTTTCTTACAAGTGCCTGTAGACTAGGCCTTGAAGTTAGGGGCATTCAGCACCCAAAGGGATGCTTAGCACCTTGTGTTATTCAGTCTCTATAACAACAAATAGATATTGCATGAAGTAACTTCTAATAATATTTGTGTGTGCAACTCTGAAATGTCTTGGACATTTCTTCGCATTGTATTTTGCTACAAAAATATCATTCTTTGACTATGAGCTTTTATACCAAAGATCCTCAGGGGATAAAGGGAGGCTTGCACCACATACAGATGACTGTATTAGTTGCTGTAAAATCCAAGAAAATTAATAAGTGGAGTTTATTTTTTGTAGTGCAGTAAATCTAATCTGTAAATAGTTTTAAGGGTTTGTTGTGTTTTTGTTTTTTGTTTTTTGTTTTTTTTTTTTCCTGTTTCTTTCAACTAAGGAAATGCTACTTCACCGCAAGTTCAAAGACCGTCTTTCATGGACTACTTTGATAAACAAGATTCCAAGAATAAAAGCCCTGAAAACTGTAATCAGAACATGCATGAACCCTACCACATATCCAAAAACGTTTTTCCTGATAACTGGAAAGTCCCTCAAGATGGAGATTTTGATTTCGTAAGTATATTTTTATTGTTTAATTTCTTGAATGCTGTTTATTTTGTATGTGCCAAAAATAGTTAATCCTTTTCTATAACTATGTTAATGCAAGTAAAATAAGTAAACTTTCAAGAATACCATCCAATTATCTAACCTAATTCTTCATCCGGGTTGCTGAAATAAGTACATTTGCTTACCACAGAACCTTTTTAATAAGGGGTGGTGTGTGGCATTAGGAATACAGTTCTTTGTAAGTACCTTTTTTTAAGTGTTTGGGTTCTTTATGACTGATGTGTTTAAAATTTGACCCAGTTCTATTAAAAAAAAAAAATAATAATTGCTACAGGCATGAAATATTGTGGTGTTGTTTGCCAAGTATCTCAGTAAAACTATTATGTATTTTAAACTGGATTGAAGCCATTTAATCAGTCTCCTCAGTGATGGTTAAGATCACCTGCTTGTTGGTATTATTCCAATAGTGCATGTCTCTCTACATAAAATTATTCTATCAAACATCAGTTAGTCAAGTTTAGGGTAAGGTTTTTCCCCCTCCAAAATATATGTGGTTTATTTCTTTTTGCCTATGTTACGAGTTTATAACAGGGGCAAAAAGAAAATGTTCCTAAGTTATAGGTTACTCTTAAAGTGAAATAAATAATTACTGTTTAGAGACTTGATGATAACTATACCTGGTTTTCACCCTTGTTAATTTTTTTACATGTTTGAATGAAAGTATTTAGTTTATCTATTGTAGATTAAGCATTTTCCTAACTGCAGTGCAGTAGCTAAATATGATCACATGGCACCTTTTTGAAAGCACACTTGGGATTTGGAGAAAAATGTTGAGTTTAATTTTAGGTGACAGCTGTAGGTGTGGGATTTTTTTTCCCAGTTTTCACTTACTGCATTTCTACATAAAGCTGACTCTTAAATTTAAGATACTGGAGTAAAGCCAGCTAAATAGTGCAGTACATGCTGTTGCTGCTGGAGAGTTTTGATTAGGTCAGATTTTTGTTAGGGTGGGGCTTTTTTAGGCTTTTTTTAAACTGTAAAGTGCAAGAGTCATCATCTCGATAATTGACTAACAAAATAACTATTTGCACTATTCATTGGAAAATAACTGGCCATTATTTAAGGGGGGGGGGTATTATAGTGGCAATAAAATTGCTTTTAGCACAATGTAAAATTCATCCTATCCTTTCTGTTACTTGTTAAGAAGTGCAAGGGAAAATTATTCTTCTTGTAAAGGCTAAGATCCTGATTCTGTAAGTGCTTATTCATGAATAATTTTTACATGGATAATCCCGTGGAATTTCTTGGCAATGCTTGTCCACGTTAAGTTGCCTTATCAAAATAGGAATTTGTCATAGAACCAAACTTGTGCAGTTGTGATCTTCAGAAAACTCTCTGATCTGTGTTGTAGGCAGCCCTTGCTATTGGTCTTAGTCTAGCAAGTCAGAGATATATGAATCATAGAATCATAGAATGGTTTGGGTTGGAAGGGACCTTTTAAAGGTCATCTAGTCCAGCTTCCCTGTCATGGGCAAGGACACCTTGTACTAGTTCTCAAAGCCCTGTCCAGACTGGCCTTGAGCACTTCCAGTGATGAGGCATCTGCTGCTTGTCTGGGCAACCTGTTCCAGTGCCTAATGGAAGTTACATGGTGTGCAGTTTGTCCTTGGCTTCCTAATAAGGCATGTTGTAAGGCTTGTTGCTACAAAATTATTCTGATGGAAGACCAAATAGAATTTTAGGTAAAATGAATAGACATTTGCAGTGTACATTGTTGGGAGTGGGGCATGGAATGTTGGTTAAGCATGACAAAAGCCAGATATTTCTGTAGATAAGCCAGCCTAAGAAAGAATTTAGGAAGACTCTTCAATTATGGATGTACTGCTTCAGAATAGTACATTCAAGAATACATTCTCTGAAGCATCTGGTAACAGCTGATGTCACATGGGATATTGGTTTTAACAGCCTGCTGGTTTGAACCATAGGCAATTATTATTTATATATTCTAAAAACACTTCTATTTATATTTTAGACAGTGAGTAGCAGTATTGGTAAGTGGCCTGTAAGAGACTTTCTGAAAGTATAAATCAGTGGGCAGCATGCATAATATATTGTCTACTCTTCGTGAGATCAACACAATGTTTTCAGTTGCTGACATGAAGTCTTTAAATGATTCATGAAAGGGATAAATAATGGAAACTTTTTGTACTAAATAATTCAATTCTGGTTTGTTTGGAATTAGCCTTAATGGGATGTAGAAAGGGATCCTAACAGTAAATGCTGACAGTCATAATTTTATTTAAAGAAGGGTCTGATACACTAGAACTAAAATACAAATGATCAAAACCTAATGTAATGCTAGTATGTTGTAGTAGTATTCCAACTTTTTATGAGGAAGGGGAGGTAAGCTCTCTAAGTTGGAGGTTGCTAAACTCAATTGCTGAATGATGCTATTATTCTTTCTTAGCAGTATCCCCTGTTGGCCATACATAGCATGCCAGTGCTGGCAGCCATGAAGTGCTTTGCTTGTGAGCCAGGGCAGACTGACAGTGCCATGATAAGAAGAGATATTCAAGTGTATAGGATAGAAAGATGTAGAAGTTTGTAGTGTATGTGTCACATCATAAACTAGAGAAGGAATAATGCCACTTAAGTCAGAGGGAGAAGGGAAAACGAAGAAAACTAAATCCTTATAGACCCCTGCAACTAACCAGTTTGCTTTTTTCTATATATAAGGTGAGCTCTCCAGAACTGGGAGCTAATTCTTGAGGCAAAACAGTTTGTTTGCTTTTAGGTCACAGGGATATTTCATCCTTTTGCTATGATATTTCACTGTTTGATATAACAAGACATATTTTGTTTGTTCAAATGGCAAATGCATGTAATGCAAATGCAGCACTTGGTCTTGCACACTTGCTGATTTTTTTACATAATGTAAATAAATGATACAGGAGACTTTTCTTGGAAGGTATATAAATGAATGTATAAAATCATGCAAATTGAACTTACCACTAGGTCTGGTTTGAAAGTTTTTGTGTGGGCATAGTTTTCTGCCCTGACGTAAATGTTTTTAAAAACTCCTTGCCAATGAAAATAGAAGTGAAGACTTTTCCAAGAATATAAGATGCTTTGGTCATCAATCTGAGCTAAAGGTAATTTTAGCTATTTTTTTTCTTCTGAAAGTACATATTTATGCTTTGTTTTTCACTGCTGAAGTACATCTGTTTTGCAATTCAAAAGCTGATCTTATTTCTTTTTCACTAATGCCATATGGGAATTTGAGATCCATCTCTGACTGATGGTCGTGTGGGCCTTCAGTTGCATGATCTGTGCTGGTTATTGATGCAGTGTTCCATGAACTGATGAACAAAAATTGCCACTGCAGACCTTCAAGTTGTACATTGTATTGAATCCACGTATATTGCAAATAACTTTTAACTAGACGTAATTCTGGTACTGTAATCACCTTGAATGTTACATTATTCCAAATTTATCCTGTTATGTAAGCTTCAGGATTAAGGTGCCAGTTTTCATGCATAGGAGTTCTCTTACACTACATTTCTTTTTGCTTTTAATTTTTTTTTGGGTGGTGTTTTGGTTTTTTTTTCCTGATCTTTGCTTGCAGTGATTTTATTGTTTTTGTTGTCCCATGATAAATTCTGAAAATCAGAAGCACAGGTCTTTGATATCAGTGAATCTTACAGAAATGTATTTCTGAGAAAGGGTTTGTAAATGATTTGGTTTGGGGTTTTTTTCCCACTTCTGCCTTTGTAATGGAAATGTTGAAGCTCTGATTGGATATAAATCTTACTAAAAAAAAAAAAAAAATTTAAAAAAAATCAAACTAATGTTTATTCAAACTTCAGCTTTTATATTAAACTTTCAGTATCTCTTTCACACTCAAGGATAATCAGGGATTTTCATTTTCAATGAATTCTCTCAGATTATAAGCAATTTTTTTGCATATTTACATTATTTTTGAGAAGCATGCAGCAGATGGCAAAATTAAAGAAATGTTTTTAACCCTTATTCTGTCAGCTTTTCTTGGGGTTAAGTGGTAGTTTTATTCACAGCAAACCTTGATGCCAATAAGCGTAATCAAGAAAATATTACTCATTGTGAGGAAAAGTGGCATAATGTCCTTGAATAAGTAAAAACGCGGTAAAGCTATACAGTGGATGGGTATAATATTCATAGAAATGTTAATGATGCATGGTAGAAGCAGCTTTTCATAATGAGGCTTAACTGTTTAATGGGCCAACTTTCAGTTTTCGCTCAGCCTTCAGCAGCTTGGATCAGAGTGCTGAATAAAGGCAAATGATGTGTTTGTTTTGACCGTCTAAGTGATCAGTCCTTTTAAGAAGAGTTGGCTTTTTATAGGTATTATTATGCATTCATATGACCGTGTTGCTCTTACGATAGCTTTGTTCCTTCTGTGGGGAATGTTTTCCATGAGATACATACATGCCGGAGAGAGCTGTGTATTAAATGAGCAGTGTAACTGCTGGCGTTAAAGTAGCTTGCTCAAATTTCTTTTTGTCTTTCACCATTGAAGATTTTGTGATATTTTGTGTGGCATTTATCACATTTTTATGGGCATTATAGAAGATTTTTTCCACCAGAAAAGGTGAACTTTTAATAAGCAGGAAGTGCCCAAAATTTTTGTCATGTATAGGTAAGCAAGTAAATCTTGGCTTTCTAGGTTGACATACAGTGTGTCTGTGTTGTTAAAAAATCTGCTGCTTACATTTTTACTATATCATGACATTTTACGTCTCATTAAGATATAAAATGATTAAGATGTAAAATTGCTTTGCAAATCCTTCTGCCCCTTAGAAATGTGTGTTAGTGTGGGACACGATGTTAACAAAGGATTTACCAGAACTGCCGTGAAGTGATATGTATTTGATAACCTGTGTAATTAACATTGCTCAGAATTAGTTGCCGAACTTCATTTGCACTAATTGAATATTTAATTTTGAGTCATTTACTTTTTATCATGACATAAATTGTAAAAAGACAAATCTATTTATTATAGCAGTGCTTAGGGCAATGATTTCTGTCTTTAGTAGAATTATTTCCAAACAGGAATGGTATCCAGATTGCTAAATATTAAACAGTGAACATGTAGATGTTTTGCAATAACTGCAGTATCATGGTTAAGTAGATGCATTTTGGGTGACTTAAAGATTCTGGAATAGCAACAAAAATTTAAAAAGCCATCTGTTACCCTAGGCAGAATATTTCCCTGGGTTTCAAATAGAACAAATACGTTAGATTATAATAATAGTGAAATAATAGTACTGCAGATACTGAGTGCTTTAGTTAGCATTCCAAATGTATAATGTGACAATTGATTCAGTAAGAAAGTAAGTACCATAAAATGACTGAAGACCATATAGAATTTAATTAAAACTTTGGTAATAAAGTCAGGCTGAGTTAGCTTCGTTGGAAATGCTTTTTTGTCTAAAACTTTGGCTTGGTTTACTTTGATTTTATTTAAGCAGCAGATGAGTTTGGTAGAGTCTTCTTTATAGTTAATGGGAATATAAGTGTTTAATCTATTTTCAATCATTTCAGATTCTGCTCTAAGTAATTTGGAAATTCTAAATGAAGTATTAACATATATTCATTTTGCTTTGGTTTTAATTAGTTGCTTGAGTATCATGAAGCTTTTCCAGATGCTGACAGGAAGATTGTTTTCTTAACTAAGCAAATATGAAACTTGGGTTTCTAGATTTGCATGGGCTGTAAGCATACGAGATAAACACAAGTGTTATTGGTGTTGACAGTCTGCATGTGGAATTTTATTTATTTCAGTTCAGATGTAGCTAACAGAAGAGAGACTATAAAATGAATATAATGATGATAATATGCTTTATCTAGCTCATTTTGTGAGGGCAGTGTGAACCTCAGTAGTGGAGGTTTTCTTTACCTCTTGTGTAACAGGCAGCTGTTACAGAAGGTTCTTGTGCATTGAGTGGTTATTTAAAAAAAATTAAAGGTGTGGGGAAATTCAGTGGGAGAGTTACCTGTATTAGGAATCCACTGCAGATGGTTTGCAGGTCATGGCTGTGATCTGGTAGACCTATGTTCAGGCAGGCAGTAAGGGAAGATGGTGCCACCCTGACATATAAGCTAAAAATATAATATTGGTTGTTTGGGTTTGGTTTTTTTTTTGTTTTTTCCATTAGGGAAAGAGAATGGATGAACCTATTACACTTTTTTTTTTTTTAACTCTTATTCAGATACTGACTGATTGAACTAAATCCTGTCGTATGTTCTGACCACAAAAGAAGAATTATTTTTCCTTCTGAGAATGGAGGAATACACTACCTGAGCAGAGTGTTTCTCCAACTGGTATTGAATATAGGATCCTCTTTCTTTTGAACGTCTCTTCCCATATTCGCATAGAAGCAAATAATTCAACAATAGTAATTTTTTTATATAACTAAATTATTTAGGCCATAAATGGAATCAATCTTTTCTGTTTATCTTGAATTGTAGGTTTATTTTAAAGCTGTAACTCTGATCACAGAGTCATTTGTGCCAAAGTGCCAAGGCTGTATTTCTGCAGTTTCGGAAGGTGAATTGTGCTGTCTGGCAAAGGTTATATCAATTCTGTACCCTAAAGGAGCACAGAAAACACCCTCTAGGCAAAAAAGCTTTTTACATTCTTACATGTAAAAAACACAAAGATTTTTTACTTATTGACATGCACTCTGAAGATAAGACGAGAACTCGGGCTTAAACTGCAGCGATTTACTTGAAGTTGGAAAGAAAGAAGAATGTCTAACAGGATAACAGTGCATGACAGCAGATTGCCTCAGAGGGATGCAGAAGTTGCCATTACTGTAAGTGTTGAAGACCTGGTTAGATATACACATTAGGAATGGTTTTTGTGGAGTTGATCCTGCTTGGAGCAGAAGATTGTTGTAGGTGACCTCCTCTTGTAAATGTTTCTGATGGCTTTATTTCCTATGGCTTTTTAAGCTACCGCTGGCGGCTGATGTTTGTAATCATAAAAGACATTGAGAATACATAGATCTTACAAGCTCAAGCTTTCAAAAATAGTGACATACAATTTGTTGATTTGGAGCATCAGTATTTTGGAGGAGCTAGACCTTGGGTAACCTTGACAATTTTTCACAATTACAGTCAACTGTTATTTCCAAACATGAGTCTGCCTCTGGAGTATTTCAGCCAAGATTCGGTCAATAAAACTTAACCATGTTTTCTCTCTCAAAAGTTTAAAGTATCTCTGCCATCTTATTTTATCATGTCAAATAGTTTTAATGTGCAGTGTATTTTTTTAATTACAAAATAGTTTCTAGTGAGAAGACACTTTAGAACTTGTATTTCAGCCAACTTTCAAATTCTTAGGATAGAGTTAAGAATGAAACTACTTCACTCCGAAGAGTTTAAACAGAGTTTAAGTGCTTGCATCATCTAACACCCCTCGCCCCCCCTTTTTTTTTTTCTCATTAGCTTGAATGGAAAGACTGAAGTGTAGCTCTGGTGTATATATTTGGTTATACAGCAAGTCTGTAATTTGTGCATAGTTTAAGGAGAACAAAGAAAAGAAATAAGTGAAGCTGATGAGCTGTGGCAGCACTGCTGGTTTAAAGTAACATCTTGTTACCTTAGTAACCAGTTGTCTGTACTAATATACCTCTTTGAGATCGTTGTGTAATAGCTAAGTAATGTGTATAGCCTAGAAAGAGCTTTGAAATACTGGAAAAAAAGAGTTGTGGATGGACAAGTTTTAGGTGATCCTTTTTTGTCCATCAAACCAATTCAGTTTCGGGTCTTACTTCTGTTTTCTCTTACAGAAAAAAAAAAAGGGGGTGGGGGGGAGAAGGGAGGTATTTAATCCAAATAGTTTCCATGTTGCCTGAATTGCTGTTAGTGTCAAGACAGCGTACCACACCTTTGTGTATAACGTCTGATCCCCAAACTGAGTGCTGACACCAAGGGGTGCGTGTTCTACTTCAGGGTTCCAGCAGAATTCTTTGAAATTATATGTATGACAGTATCATGCAAATCTACCACCAAGAGACAAAATCTGTTCTTCTACTCTTCCCTATGATGATTAATGATAATGAAAAGAAGTAAAAATAAAACTTTCCTCAGGAGAGTGGGCGACTGGAATTTTGCAGGACTGTTTTAAGTTAGTTTTTGTAACTCCTTAGTTTTGAAGAGGATTTCCTCATTGTGTGGTTTGGTAAGGAGCACAGGATGGTTGTTCTATTGTTTGGGGTTTTTTTCCAGTTTAGCTTTCTCTACATTCCCTCCTCTTCTCCCTCCCCCTCTTTTTTTTTTTTTTTTTTTAGTTTTCACTGGATTCGGTTGGGAACATGAGCACTTGTCAGATGGGATTCTAGCAATTTAATAGAGAAAAATTTGGATTAGTTCAGTGTCTGTGTGGCTAACTCTCAATAATCAAAAAGCTTGTATTAGGTTTCTGTGCTTCACGTTTGGATCGGCAGCCAATAAGTGCCATGTGTAGACTGTATATTAAGCATAGATGTTAAAATATTTCATAAATAAAATGCTGGAAAATAAATGGTTGACATTTAATACTACCAAGCTTTATGAAGAACAGAAAAAATTCTGTGTGGTTTTGGTTTGCAAATAACTTGTAGGATTCGAAGGAAGAGACTTCTGCATTAAGGCATTGACTTCAAACAGGGGGCTCTTAATACTTGGAGTTCTTTGTTATTTGGAATTAATATCTTCAGATATCTGATTAGATTGGACTTAGCACACATAAACCATGATACCAAACCAGGGATTGCCTAGAATGTATTTGTTTACATGTAAGTTTTATTTCTTCTTATAACTTGCATATCTCTGAGATAAAAGGGAACTCCTGTGAAACTTGAAAGCAAAACCTGTGTTTGTATAAAAATGCACTTACCATTTTCATTTGCTTGTATTTTAATAATGTGTGAAATGTATACATTAGAATTATTTCATTATTTGGAATTGTAGCATTGCTATGCACTAGTCATTTTTGGTGAAAAAGGTGAGGCTTTTTATAGAGATGTATGCAGTGTCAAGCTGTAAACTAACCTTTTGGAGACTTGATTCTTATTTTTCTTTCATTCATTGTTGTTATTTGTGTCTGGATAAAAGTGTGCCTCATGGGTAGCACCAGTACCTAAATAACAGAACATATGTAAAATCACCCAAGACAGGGGAACTACGCTGACAAACCCAACAAAACCCCTAAATTAATTTGGCAAGTTTTTATACCTATTTCAAGGTGCTATGAGGGTAACAATTTAGAAATAAAGATATACAAGCCCAATATATAAAGCTGCAGCTATTGTCAAACTCTCTATAGAAGGGTTAATCTCATACTTGCTAAAGTTAGTACAAAGCTCCTACTGCTGGCAATGTTTTTAGCTTCTCAGATTATTAAAGAAACTACTTTCACTTGTGTTGTCTAAATGTGAAAGTGCACTTATAGTTAGGGTTAGAAATCTCACAGCTTAAGACTATTTCTCTTAGTACTCCTTGGTTTAGGATAAGTATGCCTAGTTCCTAGGAAAGAAATACCTGAAGAATTAACACTTATTTAGCATCTGCTTAAAGATCTTGTATTGCTTAGATTTACATTTGTGTTGACAGTAGGAGTTGTACAGATACAAGAATACTAGTCAGAAAATTAGTTTCTTATTCTAAATAAGATGTACCAGGGCAAAACAGCTGTGTAGGAAAGCTCTAAAGGTACGGTTGTATAGTTATAGCTGTTTCAGAAAGCTGATAGGTGCTCATCTGAGAATCCTGGCTGCATTTCCCTGACAATTTTTAGTGTGCCATAGTAAGGACTAAAGTTAGCTTAAACCGTTTTGAAGAATTTAACTTTACTGCAGCATACTAGGGTTATGGACAAGGTTAGGTCCTCAGCTGAGAAGTGGGAACTTTGCAAACTGTGCAACCTTGACTACATAATACTGCATGAG
The DNA here is from genome assembly GCA_009867235.2 of Psittacus erithacus. Lineage (NCBI taxonomy): Eukaryota > Metazoa > Chordata > Aves > Psittaciformes > Psittacidae > Psittacus > Psittacus erithacus. The sequence continues at coordinate 5,090 of WYDI02007915.1, read as the reverse complement.
CATGCTGTAGTGCTTGTAAATGTGAATTAGGTGGAATGTTCTAAAAACATATTTGACGTTTTGTTCCCTCGTGGTGTCACTATAGCCCAGTGTATTTAGGTATTTAGTTGGGTTTAAAATTTGAATATTGTTCTTTCAGGTAAGCATGGAGGAAAAAATATTCTTCCTCATCACCCCAGAAAGTTGTCTAGGTCCAGAAAGATGTCTTAGTAAAAACAAGCTATCCAAAAGTTGCTCATTTCATTTTGTCCTCTTGAAGATTGTGCATTTTTGATATAGAGAGTTACCTTAAGAGGGATGTAAATGGAATAGGAAGCTTTCTTACTGGATGCTGCTTGGGCATTGGTCCCACTAGAACCTGGAGCAGGTGCTTATATTTTTTTAAGGTATTTCTTCATGTGCTTCTGGTGGAAAGGTTTGTTTGCTTGGTATGTTGGTATGTTTTTGTGGTTGTATGTTGGTACGTTGTTGTATAGTTTTGTGTTGTTTTGTTGTTTGTTTCTTTTTTTTCTCTGCAGCATCAATTGGGTTATCACTTTCCAAGAATGGTCATTTATTTTTGGTTAAAGCAAATCATTACTTTAAGATTGTCATTAATTATAGTCACGTGGTCTAAATGCCATCCACACACAAAAACAATCACTCTACAGAGACGGGTAATCATCTCAAGATGAGAACTTTTATCCTGAGAATGTTTAGAGATAGCAGTGTGATATTTCTATGGTGCTTGGGGTGTGTGTGAATAGGGTAGAATAGGCTTTTTATTTTGCTTTTGCAAATTTGAAATTTCATTGCTATTTCTGTTTTTCTAATGAGTTTCCATTAACTTATTGAATACCACTGTGAGTCAAGACAAAGAGATCAATATGTGTAAGCCTACATTCAGACAGATTCAGTTAAAGTAGTGAAGGCATTAAATTGAAAAATAAAACTGATGCTTCTCCTTTGGGATCTTGTCTGTGACTAATGATTTAGTGAGATGTGAGCACCTGTGTACAGCCCACCTTCAATGCTACTTCAGAGAATCAGAGGAGGAATTGGTAGGAGTGTGTTGATCATAGCGCAGCTTGCTGTGTACATGCTTGGCTATTTCATTTGTCGTCTCTTGAGCTGGTTAACTTGTCATGGGTTTCAAAGAGACTTGGGTTACAGTAGATGTTTTTCCCTACCTCAACTTCTCTGATAACTGCTAGTGTGTTTTGAGTGGTGTAACATAGAGCCTGTTGAAGGAATGACGTTATGGCCAAATAATGTACCTTTCACACTAAGCGTTTACCAGGATTTAACTCCCAAATAGTGCAGTGCCCTTTTAGTAAAAAAAAAAACACACACAAAAAAACCCCACGCAAACAAAAAAACCAACACACCAAAAAGCCCAGATAAACAAGAAAAACCAAACAGGATTTTTACAGAGAAAAAGAGCTAGAAAAGAGCTGATGCCTCTGAAGAGGATTTCTGAAGGATTTGGGAGAAAGAGAGGTAGGTGGAGGGAGGCCAAGTTCCATGTTACTGGAGCATCCCCACAGCCTGTGAAGCTCAAGAGCCTTGTTTTTTCTACTGGCTGACGACTCTGGCAACAGCCTGCTGATCATCTCAGAGGTGGGCTAATTCAAAACTACAGGGGAAAACGGCAACATTGGAAACAGTGGTTAGTTTGAAACTACCTGACCTGTTTTCTGTGTTTTCAAGAGTTGTTGCTATGGCAACAGCAGCTCTGCGAGGGAGCGCTGCGACATTTCAGGGGTTTGGCAGTCATGTGCATGTGAAGGGGCTGCATCACTTCCAGCACGAAGCTGTGTTCCCTGCGCCCACCTTTTTGACAGATACCTACACTACCCTAGAATTAACACAGATACTTAAGAAAACATATTACCTAAATCCTAATGCAGCAGTTTCCTATTATTCCTTTGTTCATCTTCTCAATTTTATTGCAGCTTCACAAAATAGAGCACCTCCAAAGAACAATAGTTGCCATAATCTATGGTCCTCAAACTATCCTGTCACTATACACCATGATCATTTTGTTCTGCAATTCTGTATCACATGTTATGGAAGTTATAAACTGTTTGACCGTGGATTATGTAGAAATTAATTCCAGATCTGAGATGCCTTCGTTGAAAATTAGCCTGACAGTTTTAATCAGTGAATTACTATCTGAAATGCCTCTGCTGCTGGCAGTTGCCATTATAACATATGGGGTTTTGCAGATGGCCAGTTCAAGAAACTATTTTACAGCTTTAAATTGAAAATCAGTGCAGTGAACTTCACCTGGCATCTGGAGTATACTGTGCTTATTGGGAAAACTGTTACTCAGTAAGTGGACAACAGTATAGCATGCTAACAGAAGTATTTGGTTAATAGAAAGTTTTGGTTAGTAGATTCTACTGTAATCCAATTTTCAACTTAGTGCAGTTTTTTTTATTACAGAGTGAGAAGAGTTGTTGTAATGTGGTCCATGTCTGAAAGGAAAGTACATTCTTGTCTGGTACAAATTTTGAGAAGTCCTCATTACAGGAGTAGGTGGGGAGCCTGGACAAGCACCTCAGTTATAGTAATACTAGAGCCTTTGCCTTACTGAGTAGGAGCAATGAGAAGAGCCACACTAGCTAGCTGCCTTTTTTATTTCTTTCTTTCCAAATTTCCTAGCATTATTTTGGATTTGTTCATGTTGAGCCATGCGCTGAAAAACTTCCTCATCTCTAATGAGCATATTGTAAGATCAAATAGAAAGGTGAGCGTTCATCTGTGATGCTTATTTTATTGGTTGTCTGTGGGAAAAGTGATGTGATAATTGTGTGGGATTCTCACCTAATTTCATTAAGTGCAAACCAGTGTTAAAAAACTGTTCAGGTATTGAAATCAAATCTCAGAAGTTAAGAGGTGATGTGTTTATGATCACTTGACCCATTATGAGCCCATTCTTTAACTGGGTTTTAACTCGCAGTCTATGATTAAAGAATGTGTTTAGTAAGAAAAAAGCAAAATTAAGGTTTCTTAAGAAGTTGTAAGATATTCTTCCCTATGTCTTTCAAGTATTTGACTTCACATTCTTCCAAATACTTTTATACGTCGAATCATAGAAGGTAATTTTGTATCCATTTTAAAAGGAAAAGGAGGGAAGAAAAGCAACTTCTAATCCATGCAAGCAGAATAGCCCTCCACTACATAACATTGGTGAGGTTTGAAAATTGAATTGTAGGCCATTGGTACCCAGATCACCGTGTCTTCAATTGTTAAGGATAAGTGTGCTGACTTGCGAAGGGAGGAAATCAAAAAGGAAGGGGTAGACTGCTGGGAGCCCAGATGAAAGGAAAGGAAGGAAGACTGATTTAGTTTTTCTCCTGCTCATTGGTAGAATTAATATGAGGTGATCCCACAGAGGTATTTCTGTGAACAGGACTCAAGTGTCTTTGAACACCAGTTATTGTGACAGAGAGTCAGTCCAACGCAGCCTTTGTATAATACTTCATGTGTTACAGAATTGTGCAGTAGATAAGGGAGATGACATTAGGGACTGATTAGGTGATTAAGACTTGAAAGATCAAGTATCAGTTGTTTCTGCTTCATGAGAAGTGGAACTAGCCTTAAAATGCTTTCAAAAAGCAAGTTGGAATAGGTGATTTTTAAAGGTCCCTTCCAACCCAAGCCATTGTATGATTTGATGAAAACTATGAGGAAGGAGTGGCAGAAGGAATTGTTGGGGACTAACTGAAACTGCTCACCCTCTATCCCTCTGTATTGCTGTGGGCAGAGAGTGGGGGTGGGTAGAAAAGTCTTCAATGAAGGTGTGAAGTTGATTCTGGGAAAGAGAGGAAGCAGGGTGTTGCTTTAATGTTTTTCTTTTATTTCTCATTACCCAGATCTATTTTTTACTGGCAATAAATTAAATTTTTCCCATGTTGAATCTCTGTTTTCCATGATGGTAATTAGTAAGCAATCTCCCTGCCTTTATCCTGAGGCATGAGCTTTCTCATCCTGTTTCCTTCCCTTGTCCTGCTAAAGAAGGGGAGTGAGTGAGCAGCTGGGTGGGTATTTGGTTGTTAGTCAAGGTTAACCCACCACGTCTGGTATGACTCATTTCAGGAGTCTTCTTTCTATAACTAGAAGTTCATCTCTACCTTTGACATAAGGATAAGTTTCTTGATCTATATCAGCTCTCCTTTACCTTTTCCTGATAGAGCACTTCTCTTGTGCGGCCACAGTTCAGTAGCTAAGAAGCACCATTGGAGATGCTTGGTTTATTGGAAACAGCGCCAGGTTTGGTTCCCCCTCAGCAATCTAAAGCACAAATACCATTTGTCCTACAGTTAAGATCACTTCAGTGAGTTTCTGCGTAACTACTCGCACTTGCCAGAAACAGAGAATCAGTCTAGCTGCTTTTCCATTTCTTTTTACAGAACTGTCCTCAAATTGCCCTGAATCACATGTGCAGAAGTTCTGCTTCCCAATTCCTACTCATTAAAGTCGGCATCTTTCTCTGGGACTTCTCAGAAGAAGGCCTTGTCTGTGGGCTTTAGGGTGGCCTGAATGCATTTTTTAACTTTTTGCTGGAGTGACTAGCTGTCCTCAAAATTGTGGTACGAGTCAGAGCTGGCTCAAAGCCGCCTTGCTGTTTTGCAACAGCTAGATGATTGGAGTGTGAGTATAATAGTCCATGTTTAAGTCTTACAGCTGGTGAAGTTCATTAGGCAGGTACATGCTTTGTACAGATACATCCCAAAGGGCAGTTGTGGTTGAAGAAATTGATCCCAGCACACCTATCCCATATTGTGCTCTGTGGTGGCAATAGGTGTTAGGAACAACCTAAGCTTCTATATATCAAGGACACCAAGAATATATCAGGATGATAATCTGTGTGAATAAACAAGGATGCATGAGATCTTGATGCTCTGCAGAAAAGATGATGATATATGGGATTGATATATCTAGTATCAGATTTATATTGAATATCTCTTGAGATCCCTGACAATATTGGTAATGGAGACTGGAAAATTGTGGGTGAATAGGCTTCATTGCTACCACCAATAATAATAATAATAAGGGAAATAACAAGGGAAGAGAATACAATCACCACTCGCCGATCGAGAGAG
>WYDI02007914.1:0-15425 GCA_009867235.2 Psittacus erithacus | reverse complement strand
CTGTTCCCAGGCTGAAAGACAAAGACACAGCACGGCACCAGCTACAAAGAAGGAGAAAAATGACTGCTACTGCTGAATCCAGGACACCATTCCACGCTAAAGTCAGATGATCTAGTCTAAACCCTCACTCACGTTTATATTAAACATGTTCCTTGGCAAAACAACTGACTCAATCTGCCAGGCTGCTGCTGTCTCCAGGGGACACTCCCCTTTCACCATTCCTTCTATGATTCTTTTTATCCCAGTCTCAGCCTTCCTTCCCTTCTAAAGTGCAGCGCCTGCCCCTCCCTGATCCCACAGACAAGCAGTTACTTTCCATGTTTAGGGATGAGAACAGCAGAAGTTGGACACCATGGACACCAGGGGTGAGGGAAGATGTGTCATGGAACCAGATTCCTCCTCCCTCCATTTTGCCCTGATGCAGGTGAAGAAATACTCATCTTCTTTTTCTCTATGGAGTGGAAAGAGGGAGAACAGCTTTCACTCAGGATTACAATACACCTATCTGCAGACATTAACTTCTGGTTGTTTCTAAAACAATCTTGTGAATATGCTCTAGGCCTCTGACCCCAAAAAACAGTTTGTCAGTTTCTGCATTTGATATCCTTCAGCACTCTGCTGGTTAAAAAAAAGAAAACAAATAAATAAACAAAACAAAAACCAAACCCAGTGCTGTTGGGCATTATTAGGTTTATAATATTGCATTGACTACTCTCAAAAAACACCATTCAGGAAAAAAAATTAAAGCATGAATGCACTTCAGCAGAAGTGCTCTGCTGAATCAGATGAAAAAGTATCATTTGCACAATGTAAACAAATTCCAGAAATTGTTACATACACCTTCTTGTAATATTTTTAAAAAGTAAGCCAGAAACCAAATTGATTTTAGTTTTGTTTTATATTTTAAAATAAAAGCCACTATGTATGAAAATATTTATCAAGGTTTTTTTTAAAAAACATTGTTTTTCTTAAGTAAAGTGAGCATATATTGTGAATGTCAGAGAAAAAAACCTGAAACTGTCCACTGTACATTCCTGAAAATGAACTTCAAAGCACATCTGGTTTATATTTAACTAGTTATGTCACTGGAAACACAATCTAAACCACAAAGCTTGTTGTAAAAATTCCAACTTTTGCAGACTCTGAAGCCTCAAAAACTCCCCCACTCCTCACAACAAACTGATAAAAAATTCCAATAGAGCTATAAATGAAAAAAAGTGAAAGGTTTTGTTGGTTCATCATTCACTGACGAGAATTGTATTAATTGAAAATATACTAGTGAGTAATAGGCATCAGGGCATTTTCAGAGTATAGCGGGGAAGTTCTGGCCGCAGAAGCTTCTAACAAATAGTAACCTTGTAATTCCAAACTGAATTACATAGTGTTTCTCTAAAAACAGAATTTCAGCAGAAAGAGATGAATTTATTCCTCTACTGCCAACCCACTCAACATTAAAAAAAAAGTAATACCCTTAATAGGTTTTATAGACAGTTTTATGCCAAACTGCTTCTGATCAGCTTTTTTTACCTAATCAGCTAAATTTAAACATCAGTCTAACCACGAGATTCTAGATTAAGATGACAGATTCTTTATGACCTTCGTATGCAAGTTAATGTAGATAACAGTATTGAAAAAAACCTGAAAAACCTTCAGATTTTACTGTAAAGACAATTAAAAAAGAGAAGCATTTTAGGATGATTACACTATGTTCAGAAAGGAAATACTCTTACAAATCTGAAGTTTTAGTTAACAATCAGTTGTTTGTTGAGGTTTTTTTCCCCAAATGAGAAAACAGGATTTTTTTTTCTTCCTTTAACAAAAAGTTTTATTATTTTAAATGCCATTGAAGCATTCATGCCAAAACACAACCTCACTGCTCAGAGTTCAGTGGACATACAAGACTTTGAAATACAGCCAAGAGAAGCACAGGTAGTGTTATTCTATGAAGATGGCAAAATATCCTCCTTTTCACTAACAAGCTAAACCTGATGACCACCATGAAGGGAGATGAGACTGGGACAGATCTGTCCTTTTACAGAATCTTTTGGAATATCAAATAATACCCTTTCATTAGTCTTTGCAGGAGCCAAGGTACAAATATTGCAAATGTACACATGTATGTTCTTTAATTCATATCTAAAAAAAAAATTATTACTAAAGAAAATGACAGTAAAAATCTCACCAAACCCACCAAATAGAAACACAAACAGCCTTACTTAATGAGCTTGACTAATCATCTTAGTAATTATTCTTTCAGAACAGAATAGATTTTAATTTAGGTAATGGCCTGCTTAAACAAGGTGCATGTGCATTTTCAACCTCATGCTCATGTTGGCTCTAGCTACAAAATATCTCAGTTCCTAGATGACTGTCAAAAGCGCGATCTGTGTTAGTTTGAATAAACCACTGTGGTTTAGAATTAATTCATAATTTGGAGAATGCACTTAGCTCCTCCAGACAAAACCTAAAAGTGGTCATATTCCTTAGAAAAATGCACTAAGGTGCCATTAAGAGGAGACATGCCTGCCATTTGTATTACTGCTAGTATCTTCTCTTCAGATCTTCATAGTATTTTCCTGTAAGTTCTTTTTTGATACAATGGTTTTGCAGTCAATATCAGCTAGCAATGTTATCTAAAGAAGTCACCTTTCCTTGACACACTACTAATTCAAATGAATTTGTAAATTCATTTCCATTCAAGAATAACTCTCCCACATGGTATTCTCCACTTAAAACCTAGTCACACAAGGTAAGGGACTCCCAGACTTGCTTAACTGTGTACTGATCCCCAGACTCCTAGCACAAGAGAAAACACACTGTAGTGATGATAAGGATGCCCAGAGGATGGAAAAGATCACTTTCTTCCTAAGGCTGTGGTGGCTCAGTGTAATCAGGAAACCACTTTTAATACGACTATTACTGATGCTATCAAAAAACAAATTTACATTTTGTATTTGAAAATCTATATATTTTTATTTCAATAATTTTGACTAGGTTGTTTGCATTCTGGCATCTCATTATGTACCTTTTGGTCAGTGTTATGCTCTGAAGTTGATGGCCTATTCATCTTCATAATGAACACCTCCCTTTACTATATTATTCCATTTTTTTTCTTTCTAGCAGATTCCTTAAGAAACATGCATATTAAAGGGCACATGGTAAGCTATTTTCACAGCTAGAAATCTTTTGGTGTACAGAAACTAAACATATAGACAGACCCGGAAGAATAAATTTCACCTGAACATTCTCAATTTAGACTAGACTTTGAGATAACTTAGGAGATTGAGCACTGTAAAACCTGTTTCTGCTATGTAACACTTTCATTGCTTTAACATCCGTGTTCCTTAGTAATATCAGAGAGCAATTTTGATTACACTGTAAAAATATAGGACAATTCTAGTATTACTAGGCAATAACATCCACATCCTGGAATTCAAACATCACATAAAGCATGACAAGTATCAGAATTTGATGTAGAATTAACTGTTGCCACAGACTGAAGGGACAAAAGAAAGAACAGACTTTGTGATTAAAACAGACGCATTTCCCTAGATGATAAACTAGGTGTCATTGCTACATGATCAAAACCAGGCACATATTCCTCTTTATTCCAGCTTAAAAATCCTTTATCTAAGGAAACACAAATATTTACATATAAATATGAACTCATTACTTAGAAGAAAATTCAATGGCAAGAACTGCCATTCTGCAGAGAAATTACAAGATGACTGCAATAAGTTATACAATATTTCTATCTTTTTCTCTCATATTCATCACCATTCTGCATCTTTGTGATGGTTTAATGTTATATAATACGCAATGAAATTAACACAACTTGGAATTTTTTCACCTTCACATGCGTCCGTCTCAGTGCTGAACACATAACCCTTTGGACAAGTGCAGCTGTAACTTCCAGGGTTGTTTCGACAGAGACCATTATCACACAGCAACCCGTTCATTGAACATTCATCGATATCTGCAAAAAGATGAATTAAACATGCCAGTGAATGGAAATGCCATGATATGCCTTCACTTCCGTAAGGAGCCCCTGTTGCTTTCTACAACAGTTAGGTTGCTGGATATAGAGTTTTCTACAACAGTGTCTGAGCAAGGAAAATGCCAGTCCTTTGTTTCAAAAGTCCAATTGGTTTTTGGATTCTTATCATAAAAATTTCTGTTCTGCTTTCGAAGTTTTTCACTAGCAGACTCTAGAAATAGTTCATGGTTTCTCTTAAAATAATACTTATATTTTCCCGGAATGATCTTTGGCTCTTTGCCAATATATGCCTATATCACTGGAACAACTTCATGAAGGTCTATTTTTTTTAAAACACTCAAAACCCAATGTGTTAGATTACTGTTCTAATCCTGTTTTATGGGCAAAAATTGTTTTTGTTATCCATGAAGTGAATACAGGCATTAAAATCTAAACTGTACTGTTCACATATGGCAGACATCCTAAGAGTACACGTTTGTACATCCTCTCCCAAAGTACATTGTATTAAAAAAATGCTTATCATTAAGACCAGCACATCAAACACACTGAATAGGAAAAAAACAAATTAACGTCACTCCCTGATTTCCTCTTACTGCAAATTATGCTAATAAAAAGCAACCAATCTTCCTTATTGCCCTATCGATTATTTTTAGAAAGAAAAAAAAAATTATCATTTGAAGCTACTTGTCTTCCATGCCAATCATATGTAACAAATGCTTAAGCTTATAGAATAATACTGGCAGGATAAGCCATGATAAACCTGACATATCATCCTGCTTCAGGGTAACCCCTATATTTTAACTGCTGGATTTCCCAAACACTGCAACTGAAATCTTAAATCAATGAGATTTTTAAGAGAGTTTAAGTTTAAAAACAAAGGAGAAAACCAAAAATGAAATAGAGTTGCAACCTGGAGGCTCTTTCCAGGTATGTTATATTTTGCAAGCCATGTTCATAAATTCCTGCAGGATTCAGACAATAAAGTCTAACCTTCTCTAGATGAATCTCAGATGTAAGTCTGGCAGCTGTAAAGAACCTCTTCTAAACTAACCTGTTGTTAATCTAACCTCATCTGATTTTAAGTAAGGAAAGAAATATGAATTTGGAATTTGGTGTTTTCAAGAGCCATAGATGTTAATTTTGAGCTTCTTGTATAATCACACAATGTGTCCCTTGAAAGGGACACATTTTGGGTGATCTTGACAAGTTCTGTACATTAAAATACAAACTGATCCATGCTTTTGAGAAAATTAATTCCTAACTTGCAATGATATTTCCTGCTTGGACTTTCTAAACAGTAATACGTCCCACCAAATAGCAAAAAAAAATACACTAGTAAGAATATTAGCATTTTCATTAGAGATTTTTTTGTATTTTATTGTAGCTTCAAGAAGTAGATGTCCTACAACCTAAATTCTGTCCATTCAAATTAGCATCAACATAGTGAAGAATTATTCAACAATAATGAAAAAAAATCTAGCAACTTACCCACACAATTTCTTCCAGAAGGACCAGGCTCGTAGCCACTGTTACAGTTACAACGATAGCTGCCATGTAAGTTTTCACAAATTCCACTGGAGCAAATATCAGGATCCAATGCACACTCATTAATATCTGTATTAACACAACCCATAAGACAAACAGGTACTGAAAGATATGGAAAACATGAGCCTGTGATAGATGTGAACAACATCTGACTTACTGGATGCTGGGGGATGGCATTCAGAGCAAGGATACAGCAAGGGTACAGCCAGAAGGCTATTTCCCTCTATTCAATAATAGTAAAGCCAAACCTGGAATACTGTGTCCAGTTTTGGGCCACTCCATGAAGTTCACATGGGCCCACTTTTCAAGCCTGCCAAGATCCCTCTCTTGCTTCACTCATCACTCATCTTGGTGTCATCTGCAAACCTGCTCAACCCACTATGTGGATTTTTGATCCACAGACCATTAATGAAGGAATTTTTGACCCACAGGCCATTGATGAAGGCATTAAACAGTGCTTGTCCCAGTATGGACCCCTGAGGGACACCACTTGTTACTGGTTTCCTCTTGGACATTGAGTTGTTGTCCATAATTCTTTACACATGACCATGCAGCCAATTCATTATCTATTTAACAGCCCATCCATCTATCAAACCCATCTGTCTCCACGAAACTGGAGACAGAAGAATGCTGTGGGAGACCATTTCAAAAGCCTTACAGATCTTCCCTTGTCCCCTGATGCAATCACTCCATTGTAGAGGGCCGCTAGATTAGTCAGGCATCATTTGCCCTTGGTGAAGCCGTGCTGGCTGTCTCTAATTACATCTTTCATGTTTTGACATAACTTCCAAGAGGATATGCTCCATGATTTTATCATGTGCTGAGGTGAGGCTCAATGGTCAGTGGTTCCCATGGTCCTCCTTTTTACAGCATTTTAAAAATGGGTGTGATAGTCCCTTTTCTGCACTCACTTGGGACTTGCTTGCTACCAAATATGATGAAGAGTGGCTTAGCAACTACATTTGCCAACTTTCTCAGGTGCACCTCACCAGGTCCCATGGACTTGTGTATGTTCAGGTTCCTTGGGTGGTCTTGAGCCTGATCTTTTCCTATAATAGAAAGGACTTTGTTCTCCCAGTCCCTCCCTTGATGTTCAAGACTTGAGAGATATGGGAAGAGTGATTACCAGTGAAAACACAGGCAAAAAAATTGAGTACCTCAGCCTTCTCCATGTTATTAGTCACTGATTCTCCTGTCTTATTCATCATGTTTGTGAGTGCCTGTGTACATTTTCTTGTAATGGTCCTTTTTTACCAATGTACCTGTAGAAGCTTGCCATATTCTTAACAGTCCTTGCCAAACTCAGATCCAGCTGTGCCCTAGCTTCCCTGATCCCATTTCTATACATTTGAGCAGTGTCCCTGTATTCTTTCCAGGACACATATTCCTGGTTCCACTGCCTATGCATTTCATTCTTACACTTTAGTTTGACCAGAAGGTCTCTACTCAACCATGCTGGCCTCTTCTCTTCTTCCCTGATTTCTTACACATGGGAACGGAAAGCTCTTGTGATCGAAGGAAAATGTCCTTAAAGAGCTGCCAGCTTTGTTCTGCTCCTGTTTCCCTAAGGGCAGTTTCACAGGTGGTCCCATCCACTAATTCCTTAAACAAGTCAAAGCATGCTCTCCTAAAATTCAGGCTTTACTCTTCACCTGGCCCGTACCCTAGAGATCATGAGTTTCACCAGGGCATGATCATTGCAGCCCAGACTGCCACCGATCTTGACCTCTATGAATAGTTCATCTGATAAGGAACAGCTCCAGTAATGCTTCTCCTCTGGTTAGGGTGTCTATCACCTGGATTAAGAAATTATCCTCAGTGCTTTTCCAAAATTTCCTGGACACTATACAGCTTGCTCTGCTCCTTTTCCAGTAGATGTCAGGGTGATTTAGGTCCCCTAGCAGGATCAGTGCCTAATGTGTGAGAAGGGGCTGAGGGAACAGGCTTGTTTAGCCAGGAGGAGGGAAGATGAAAGGGACATCTAATAGCAGTTCTGTGATCTTAACAGATGGTTACAGAGAAGATGGAGCCAGAATCTTCTTTCAGGTTCACAATGGCAAGAAAAGTAGCAACAGTTACAAATTACAACAGGGGAAAATTTAGCTGAACACCAGGAAAATAATTCTTCCTCATAAGAACAGTTAAGCACTAGAGCAAGCTGTCCAGAGAAGCTATGGAAACTCCATCCTTGGAGATTTTACAAACTTTACTGAGCAAGGCCTTAATTCACCTTTGAAGTTACCCCTGTTCTGAGCAGAAGGTTAGGCTGGATGACCTCCAGATGTAATTTCCAAACTATATCAATAGGGCCCTATGTGTTTGCAAGAATACCTTGATGCAAAATATCTCTCCTGTGTGCCCAGTGACTGTAGTTTAAAGACTTAGGTACGAAGTTATACATTATAAGGCGACACAAATACTTTTCCTAATACAGAAATAATGCATAGGTCAATACCACAACACACTCAGTCTTACAGAAACTACAACATTTGCTGGAAATGTAAATTTGTTCTCAGATTGATAGAGTAGGATGATAAATGAGATAATTCCCTGAATTTACAGTCCCATATAGAATTTCTGCTGTAGTTGGAAAATCCCAAAATATTCCTATGAACTGTGAGAACAGTTTTAATATTTTTTTGCCTCTGAGGAAAAGAGGGTTTTTCAATACTTACGTTATTTCTTCCCATACAGTAAGCCCATTACTTTAAATAGTTCCCTTCTCAAACTCTGGGAAGAACAGTAGGAGTGCTGGTCTACCTGTGACTTCATAAAAAGCTTGGTTTATACTTGTACTGCTCAATTTTTTATAAAGGACATTTCCTTTTTAATCATAATGCAGTTTAAATCATGATTTACATATACTCAGATATACATTTGGAAAAATCATGCTATCCCTGGATTAAAGTCAAACCTATAAGACATCTGAAATTTTCATGAGAAAATAAGAATTAGCATAATAATTCAGCTTTATGTTTTTAATTTTCAGCAAAAGGTTTTCTGTGGTTTATTGAACTTGTTTGTATCACTGGGACAAGCCCTGCAATTTTATGACTCTGTCTCTCTGTATCAAATTCATGACTTCAGAAAGTCCAGCCAGATTGCAAAGTATCTGTCCTCACCTATGTCCAGATTTCTGACATGAAGACATGAAGGTTTTGCATTTGTTAATCACAAGCTGAATGAGAGGAAAAGGCATGTGGTTTTGTACTGCAGTTGAATTAACAAACTACGTATCAACTAAAATTCAAATAAAATCTCTATCACAACAGCTTCACTGATAAAGAGTGAGTGTATTCCTACTCAGTCTTGATAATAAGAATTCACAAGGAAGAAAACAGAATTTTTATTAGGGACTGAATGTGGTATTAGTGTTTCTCTCTTTTACAAAATAGAATTGGCAAACAAAGACCCTTGGTATAAGCAGCAACAGGAGTAGTAGTGAGAAAACTGTATGCAAGGCCACTGAACAAGATGTACAGAAAATACTAGGGTTTTCTTTAAAAAGTAAACAAAGACAGATTTTAGCTGAAACATGAATCCCTGAGAAACTGTAGACTTCATCATGCAGTTGGTGGAGACGACAGTTAAGTTTTATGTTGTTAGTGAAAAATTGTATTTCTCATGTATCTGAAGGAACATGTAAGTTCCCCACTAGACTACATGCAAATTCTCATGGTAGGATGCTGTTTGCACAATATTAGGATACACTGCTATTATTTCTCCACGAGATGTAGAGATTCTTCAAAGGGACCTTTCATATTCCACTGAAAACTGAAAAAATTTACAAACTCTAAGAATTTCAAATTACTTGTAAGTTTGACAATGTGTTAAACAATGAACTCATAGAGAAGAAAAAACTACGCTTATATACTTACAGTACTAAACAGAAACAGAATTTCTTTTATTATAATAATATTTTTTAAAGTTATGTAGGTTGTTACTAAGTATAATGATGTTCCTGCTGAACTGAATTGGAGCTTTAATGATGGGAAGGATAAAAACTACACAAATTAAATGACTTGAAATAGTAAATGTACAGTACCAACTTTAATTTGGCTGCAACTTTATTAACGCATCAGGGAACTATCTAACAATAAGCCATAACACGTGTTCCACCACTCCTTCTTCAATATGCTCTACTTATTTGGCAGCTGCAGCCTGGATTGCCCCTACTTCAGGCCTGGCTCAGCTATTTTTTTTAATATTCCTCTCTCTGAGGTACTAAAAAAGGACATGGAGCTTTACAGTTCCCAGTACTAAATGCAATTGCTCACTTTCAGGACTTTTTTTGAAGGATTTTTTTTTTCAGTAAGCTCCCTTCCAACTCTAACTTGCCAGAGAAATGATCTCTCCATGGAAAAGGTCCACGTAGTGATCACTGGATCTGAAGTGAAAAACTGTTCTGTTATTATCCTGGCTGACTGATAAATAACTGCAAATATAAGTGGCTCCCGTCATTCCCCAAATGAGGGTAAACTGTCTTATGCATATTCTAAGAAAAAGAAATTACAGGCAAAACCTTTATAAAGGATGACTTTTTCTTGTCAGGGTCAGGCAAAATCCAGTGCTGTAAAGAATTCTGGCTTTTTCTTTAGACAACATTTAATTACTGTATTTGACACTGAAGATACTAAAGTGGACATACTAATCTTGAGGCAAAAAACTCAACTGTAGTATGGTAAAGAAAAACATAATTCTGACTATTTTTATTTTTTTTTAACCTTGAATGATATACAGTAAAGAAAACGTGCAACATACCTCGTCCATCCACAGTAATACCTATTCCACTGCTACACAGGCCATAGAATTCAGCTACTCCATCGAAGCAAAGAGATGTTGGGGAAAGAAGAAAATGTTATTTCCACTTTTCATCTTCTTTAATCCTAACCCAAACCCACCTGATTTTTTTTAAATAATTTTTCTACAACATAGCTAATAAAATGCCAATGTTCACATCAAATAACTATTAATATAGCTAAATACGTCAAGCAGCATTCCACCTTGAACTTTCACATATGTAAAAACATAAAATTTGATAACAAGAATTAAACACTTCCTTACAAGATTTCATTATAGTCTTGGCAGTACTGTGTCCTTCAGTTACTGCTTTAAACCATAGTGCCAGTTTTACTTTAGTTCTTCTAAAATCTTTTCTGCTATCTCAGAAACCATTGAATGGAAACACTGTCCAAGATAAATCATCTCTGTTCTATATTCAGGAGATTATTTTTTACTGAATATCAGTTTTACTTGTGAAACTGATTCAAATGTAACATTTCGAAAATGAATACAGGCTGCTCTTTTAAACTGGATTGATCTGACTAGGAAATTTACAGATTCATCAGAGAACTCTGCTTATTCTCTTTAAAGTATTATTACTTATAGCCAAATAAAGGAACAACCTGATCTGAACAAGAGTTTTTCAAATCTGTATGTTCACTATAGTGTTCAAAGAAACATAAAATTTTACCTGAGTTTTTAGCAGGGCAGGGGTGACATGGTTCTCCAAAACCATAGTCAGGATTGGCACAGCAACATTCAGATTTTGTCACAGCACCAGGGAAAGGACGGACACATGCTCCTTTTTTAATGTTTCCATAGCATGTGCTGCGCATATGAGTATCTAAGAAAAGGGAAGCAAAAAATAATTTATTTTCTTAGGCTGAGAGTGAAATGCATGCAGACTATGACAATGAGAGCTAAAAAAATTAAAAATTTGTTCAACAAAATGGTTACATTGGCTACACCTGCATTGATCTGCTACAATAATCCTGATGGCATCAAGGACAATTCTCAAAATAGCTCCTGGAGCTGTGTCCAGAGCACACTAAAAAATCTAGACTAGCATATTGTGAGCAAATTTAAAAGCATTTCATAGGACCAAGCAAAGGTAACCCACACAACCAGAGCAGCTTGGTAAATCCCTCAACACATATCTCAATAAGAAACACAGAATGGCTTGAATCAGCACGTGGTGACTATTTTCTGCCTTTGTGAAGTACTACAACCATAATCTGGCCATGTAGATATTTATTTACTTCCAAAATGGTTCCTCATGTATAATAACTCATCAGCAGCCCAGGGCTGGTTATACTGGAGGCTACCTATTTCCAAAATGAGGAGCACGGCAGAAAAATTTCAGCATTGTTCAGACCAGCATTTATGTGACATGGCTATCTTAATAGGCTTATAATAAATTGACACTGGGCCAGAACATGGCTTTTCTTTATGCTCCTTGTCAATCTCCCTGTAAAATTACCATCTCTTATGGCCAGGACATGAGTCTGAGTGCACTCAGAAACTGCGTATGTGAGGGAATTCAGACACTTACTTAAAAGATGACCCCGAAAACAACAAAGAGAAGTTGCACGAAAAATCTTACAGTGGATGAATACCCTGTGCCAACCTGAATAAGAACTGGCAATACCTTACTGCTAGCTCTTCGAGTGCTGTAAGCTGGCTACTATAAAACAGGACTGCCTGTACATAAATGTTTTGCTGTTGGTATCCCATGGAACAAATAGTTCTAGAGCACAACTAAATGTGACTCAGATTTCAGGCTTATTCCTTGCCAACAGTCTAGGTGAAGCCAATACAATTTGCTTGCACTTGAAAGCAGGAAAGGATTACTATGCTTGACAACAATCAAGAATTTTTGCACAAGAAATGTCAGTTTAGGTACTCTGCAAAATAATTAGTTGCATCACATCTTCTCCCTTCACCTCCTAGTCCAGACGCCATTCTGCCATGCTCTGCCGTGAATAAAAGGCTTTGTCACAGGAGGGAAAGCTCCTTCTTTCTCATGTGTCTGGGACAGAATGGAGAAGCAATTCAAGGCAAGGAAATGGCACTGACTGAAACTGCAGGGGGAGGAAAAATCAGAAACTGTAAAAGAAATTCTCTGTAGGGAAGTCTTCAAACATGTGAAGTGTAGGAAGCAGCTAAAGGAAGCTACAGACGTACTGAGCAACTGCTCCGCATACAAAGAAAGCTTTTCCAGATAAAGCAGTTTTCATAGAAGAAGAACAGGGACTTTGGGGAGTATTGTCTAATTATTTATAGGAAAACAGTCTTATCTACACAGTCAGTGATTCACAAAGTCTGTGCAGAACGAAGAACCAAGCTGCTCCCCCAGAACCAAAACAGTAATCATATGACAAGAAGAATGTCCTCCCAGGCTGTGCTTCCCATGGTGATAGCAAAGATGAGAAGGACAGACACTACTTTGTCCAGAGGCTGTAGGCATCTCACCAAGCTCTGGTTCCCCGTGTCACAACAGTACTGAGCATGCCGTTACTGATGAACTTACACTGCTCCCATATATAGTTTGGTCAGACTCTGGCTACTAATGTCAGAACACTGGAGAATTTATTTCACGCCTTGGATCAGAGTTTAGCATTGGTGCTGCTGTAACCATGTATCTGTTTCCATAAGAAACATGCTTCTCCATCCATGGCTTCCCAGAGAAAAGTATTTCTAGACTCCTGAATTTTATGGCACAGTACTTCAACAGCTGTAAATGTTATCGCCACCATGCCTGTGGTCAAGTTGGCTGACCTATTCCCAGTGAAAGTCACTGCACTCATGAAGGTGCCTTAGAAAGCAGTGCTCAAATCATACAATGCTCATGACAGACTGAGGTATGGTTCTGCAAAATAACCAGGGTAAAATAAACCTGTGATTTTATCCTGGATGGCTATAGCTTTGGACAGAGACCTGAACAGCAAACTGAATTATAATTAAGTGTCTCAGCGGATAGCCAACAACATTGTGCAAAGCTTTAGCCACAGCTCAGTACAAGTTCTGAGGTTATGACATAAGCAGCTGGCCTGATCTAATATCAGTTCCAACAGCAGCCCTGTAACCAGTAGCATCTAGTGCACAAGGCCATGTAACAAAAGTGAAGCTGCCAAAGAGGAATTTAAGCTACTTGTCTTTTAACACTAGGTTTATGGGATTGCATCATGCAAAAATTCCTAATAGTTCTTAATAGTGATATTTATGTTCACAGAACCAAGTCTCTCCCGTTTTCACTGTTTCTCCTGCTCAACGTTTTTTAACACTATGGTATAGGGAGAATAAAATGTTTTCAGCTTAAAGAATTGAAAAGGGGGGAGTTGAAAAATATCAGTGCTGCAACTCAGATACGTAGCTGGTTTAATGATTTGGACTGGATGATACACAACTGAACATAGATACAAATACATGTGTGTGTACATATATATATACACACATGCACATGCATGAACACAAACACATAGCAAAACAAAAATCAAATACTGGAACAGATCCTATGTGGTTTGATGTCAACATTATCTGAAAGAATGTCATCTGATGTATTCATTTAATTTGCCAAACTGGAAATTCCACTTGTTTTTCAATGAAAAAAAAAAATTTACACTTACCTACACACACACGACCATCAACTCCAACAGCCAAGCCAGGTGGACACTCACACTGAAAGGATCCTTCAGTATTTACACAATTACCATTCATGCAAATTCCTGATGTCTGACATTCATCAATATCTAACAAGAGGCAATGCAATTTGAAATTTATTGGCTGTCTTTAAGCAACATTACAATTACTATTTTTAGAACATTACCAAATTATGTTATGATAGCAGATGAACCATCAACATATCCTTGTTTGTTTCTAATAAAAATATCATTTTGGCATTACACTAAAGCAAAATGCCAGCCGTGCATTAAAGAAAGAAAAACAAAAAAAAAATCACAAAAAAACTCCCTAAAAAATGCAGGATTAGAGGCACTTAAAATTCTACATTATGCAAAATTAATGATATATCTTCCCCTTCGTCTAGCTCATGATACTGTAACTTTGCTTTAACATATGACTAAGGGAGCACTAATCAAGGAATATCCATATGATGACAAATTTTAATTTCAAACAACTTTTCAGTTGTCATCAAATTCTATCAAAGTCAACAGGCCAGCTACATATATATTATATTAATATATGCATATATATTAAGAAAGACACAATTATTAGAAATAGTTTAACTTCAAATCAGAGAAAGAACTATTTAGATGATTTTGTACTTACTAAAAATAACCCAGGCCCAAACCTCCTTTTTCTTCCATTAGTTGGCTTAAACTGAAGCTAAATCAGACCCAAAATCTTAAAATGTTTAACCTAAGTTTTCAATGACCCCACCTTAAAAAGCTATGTGGCAAATACAACGTCTTATGACTTATATATACAGATTGGAACAGCCTCACACCTGCAGGCCCTTGCTCTCATGGGGGACTTCAACCACCCTGATATCTGCTGGAGGGATGGTCCAGCCCGGCTCAAGCAATCCAGGAGGGTCCTTGATTGTGTGGAAGACAACTTTCTTCTGCAAGTAATAGAGGAGCCAACAAGGAGAGGTGCCATGCTTGACCTTGTGCTCACCAAAAGGGAAGGCCTGGTTGGAAATGTGATGCTCCAGGGCAGCCTTGGTTGCAGCAATCATGAGATGGTTTGAGTTCAAGATCCTCAGGACAGTGAGAAGAGCATGCAGCAAGCTCACTGCCCTGGACTGCAAGAGGGCAGACTTTGGCCTCTTCAGGAACCTGCTTAGTCAGGTTCCATGCGATATGACCCTAGAGGGCAGGGGGGCCCAAGACTGTTGGTTGATATTCAAGGATCTCCTACTACAAGCTCAGGAGTGTGGCATCCCAACTAGAAGGAAGTGCAGCAGGAGGGCCAGGAGACCTCCTTGGATGGATAAGGAGCTGCTGAGGAAACTTCGAAGGAAAAAAGAGGCTTATAAAAGGTAGAAGCAAGGACAGGTGGCATGGGAAGAATACAAGGATGTTGTCTGGGAAGCTAGGGACCAGGTTAGGAAAGCTAAGGCCCAGTTAGAATTAAACTT
>WYDI02007913.1:20131-35402 GCA_009867235.2 Psittacus erithacus | reverse complement strand
TCCTGCCTCCAGCTCTGGGGCCCCAACATAAGAAGGACATGGAGCTGCTGGAGCGAGTACAGAGGAGGCCACGAAGATGCTCTGAGGGCTGGAGCAGCTCTGCTATGGAGACAGGCTGAGAGAGCTGGGCTTGTTCAGCGTGGAAGGCTCCAGGAAGACCTTAGAGCAGCTTCCAGTGCCTAAAGGGGCCAACAAGAAATCTGGAGAGGGGCTTTTGACAAGGGCCTGTAGGGACAGGATAAGGGGGAATGACTTTAACCTGACAAAGGGGAGATTGAGATGAGATCTTAGGCAGAAGTTATTCCCTGTGGTGAGGCACTGGCCCAGGTTGCCCAGAGAAGCTGCGGCTGCCCCATCCCTGGCAGTGTTCAATGCTAGGTTGTACGGGGCTTGGAGCAACCTGGTCTAGTGGAAGGTATCCTTCCCCAGGGCAGGAGTCTGGAACTAGATGAGTTTTAAGGTCCCTTACAACCCAAACCATTCTATGAAAATTCCCCAATTCTAAGGCTTTAAAACATTACAGTGACCTAAGGCTGAGGTAGTCCACCAATTCTAGGATGTCAGCTTGTGACCTTCAGATCTCGAGTTCTGGTCAGTGCTCCATTGTTTTTTCCAGTTAGCCAAGCAGTACTTCATCACTCAAACTGATGAATCAATACATCGATCATCATATATATGGTCTGAAAAACAAACCTGTTGAATGATTAATAGCCAACACACAAAACTGCCCCAAATCCACCCAACTATCACTATATTTTGCAGCATTTAACCAAACTGTTTGCTACTATGTAGTGTTCCACAGCAAGGCTATCAAACAAATGAACACAGCAGTTGACAAAAGATCATAAAAGTATTTTATACAGCAACACATACTTTTAGGTTCTGCCCACATAAAGCAGGATGTTTGACAGCCACTTTTTATGTACCAAGATAAAGTAAGCTATTAACCAGCCAAGGAAATTAACTCTTCTCTGCACAGAGAAGGATTTTGCTAACTCTAGTATTCGGGGATAAAATAAATCTCTAATCCCATGTTATGCTCAGCTTCCATTCCAGCATAATACTAGTTCAGCCTTCGTAACAGAAAGACCGTTATAAATAGCAATGACTATTTGCCTCCAAATACTTTCAAAGTAGTTCTAACAGACTGGAAAAACGAGACCTCTGCATCTCTGTAAATCCCATTTGGTTCTACATATCTCCAAGGAAGTCCCAAAGGCTCCAGAGAGAACAAGGTTACAGGTACAAGGAGTTTCCAGTAACGTTAAGTTCAGGAAAGGGTTTAAGAGGGTAATGGATATAAAAATTGAATGGCATGCAGAACAGACATAGTACTATGAAAGGAGGATAATGACACAACTAATGAATTAGAGATGAACACGAAATTGCTCCCTCATTAAGCGTTGATAAGATATTCATCAACTTTAACAGGGCAAACTGGAATTCACTGAAAAACCTGGGAGCATACCAGCAGCCCTTTCAACACTTATTTAACTCCATACTTTCAAACAAAAAGTCGGAAGCGTTTGCCATCCACAGTCTAACAATGAAGTCCCCTTACAGGCAGATGATCCCAGGTTTCTGAATCAATTCTGGCTTTCCTTCAAATTTCAAGTTCTACCAGTTGCTTACAGCAACATACAAGCCCAGGTCTGTAAGAAAACTGAAAACATGGCTTTAAAAACAGATAGAAGCTATTTACGGATTCTTCAGGTTACTGGTCTTTGAGTATCAAGGGCTTTAGGAGGACCACTGGTTGATCTCATGGTGTATGCAAACAAGATCAGCCCTGTCACGAATACTGAAATTCACTTCTGCCTAGTGACTGTAAAAATGCAAACCATGAGGAGCGTCAGGAGCTGGAAGGTCACACTTGTGCATCAGGCCACTGAAGTCAAGCTCTTCTATCCCTTCAACCATCAGCAGAAGTTGTCAGGGACTCCCAACAAAGCATTCCAGTTTTATTTGTGTAGGTTTAAGCATCTGCATGCCTTGGTGAATACAGACTTATTTGCACAACAGTTTTGTGTTTCCATCGCTCTCAGATGAAAGACATTAATGAAGACCAGGACCTGCGTCAGCAGAACAGTGTGTTTTAAATCCATAACCACTGCATACAAACAGTTACAGGTCATTTTACACCTTCCCAAGCCACTGTCAATGTTTTGTAAATCGCTCTGCCATTGGTAAATCACAAACCAATGATTCCTGAAACAGGAAAGACAGAATGAAAGAGGGAGGGAGAAAAAGTTATTTTCCAGTCCATTGCAGAGCTACAAATGATGAGCTGGCCCTTTTCAGACAGCACGAATTTTGCTTGCATTCTTTCCAAACAAAGACACCATTCAGCTCGGTGAGGGCACTGAGAGGGAGGAAGCGGAATGTAGGGCAAGAGAGGGGCAACACTGCAGCAATGGGAGCCTGACAGCCAACCCGCACGTTGAGTTGCCACCAAATGAAGACCATAAGCAGCATGTAAGTAAGTGCATTCTGTATTTCAATGGCTTTGCAACTCTACTTCAACTTGGGAAAGAAAAGCAAGTACACACAAATTCATACTCAAGTCTTGTGTCTGCAAGCTGACAGAGGGTGGATTTAGATGAGATACTAGAAAGTTCTTCCTGTGAAGGTGCTGAGGTGCTGGCATCGCTTGCCCAGAAAAGCTGCGGCTGCCTCATCCCTGGCAGTGTTCAAGGCCAGGCTGGATGGGGCTTGGAGCAACCTGGTCTAGTGGAAGGTCCCTTCCAAACCATTCTGTGACTCAATGAAGCTACTCGCCTTTCTGCCATAGGATCTGACAACAGCAAGTGTTTTACTTAAGAATGTACCTGAACACTCTTAAGCTGAGCTGCAGAATTATCATGGCAGAACTCGGGCCATGCTCAGATTTTCTGATGAGCACTGAGAGTGGAAGGGAAGATTCCCAGGCTGAGCTACAGCCCTTTCTCCCTCAGCTGGAAGGTGTACTTCCATCTCCCCTTACTAACCCACTTCAAACAACTGAACTAGAGCCAGGTGGAGTTCCTGCAAGCCCTTTCAGAGGCACAAAAAGATATCAACCTTATCTTTACTGCCTGACTTTAGAAATCCCAGTGTTAAATAAAGCAAACAACTGACTAGGCAGAAAGAAATCTATCTTTGATAGATAATTGATAGATTGTTAATTTCTTTGAATTAACAACTTTCCAGTTCACCAAGAGAACACAGCAGCATGACTTACGGCACATTAACACCAAGAGTATTACAGGAGTATACAAACTGCAGCATACCTGTAGTTAGCAAGCTGCTGCCAGCACAGAGGAAAATCCATCTTTCATGTAGGTGTACAGCTTACAGTAGGGTTCAATACACAGCCCTAAAATGCTTTCATTTAAAAAGCAAAAATGTAGTAAAAGCAAACATACCAACAACAGGAAAATACAGTTATAGATAAGCCCAGAAACTTTTAAAACTACAAAATTAACTTTGGGGTAGAGATCTTTGTCTAGTCTTTTTTCACAGAACTGTATGATCATGAGATCCCACAATTCCCAAAACAGGTTTACTATATTGTAAGTCTTTCTTAAGCTTAACACGTTAATGCAGAAGATGAATCTAAAACAAACTCCTAAGCCTGCTTCATCAATTGTATTAATGTCTAGAGCACAACATTAATAAGGAGGTGATTCCTCCAGCCCTCCCAGTATTAAACCTTCCAAAGATTATCAAGTCCAGAATTATAAATTATTGACTTAGAATTATAATTATTGACTCTCCAAAGTCAATGTCTTGCAAACAAGTTTTAACACTTCAGAATGTTATTTTACCAAAAATTAGCAAACATTAAGATTTGTTATCAATGAAGCAGTTAAGAACAAATATTTTGGAAGGAAGCTGCAGGCGTAAACATACTCTTTCCCAAGAAAGCCTAACACAAGCGCAGTATCTCATCTAAATCGCCCCTCCGTCAGGTTAAAGCCATTCCCCCTCGTCCTGTCCCTACAGGTCCTTGTCAAAAGCCCATCTGAGCTTTCTTGTCAGCCCCTTTAGGCACTGGAAGCTGCTCTTTCTCCGTAGAGACTTCCCTTTTCCAGGCTGAACAAGCCCAGCTCTCTCAGCCTGTCCCTTCCAACCCAAACCATTCTGTGATCCTATGAAAATGAGAAGCCTATCAATGCTTTAGAGCCTGACAGGATGCAAACATCAGCGTTCTTCTTACAAACCTACCAGGCAATCCTAACTTTGCTCATGCCTTTGCACGAGCATGCAGAGTTACCACGGCAGCTCCACGCCTCTCAGTTTTACAGCACCGAATCCACCCTCCACTCCAGCTTTCAAATACATTTAATCTCATGAGTAAACAAGATAGTAACTAAGTAAATAAGACACCTAGTCTTCCTCATTCAGGAAAAAGCCCACTTCAAATGCAGGCTTATCTACTGATCTTTTGCGTTTGTGTACACATACGTAAAACAGACCTATCTGCAGCCTCCCATATACACATACTTGTATGTGTATCAGTACTTGTTTGCATCTTTTCTATGCTTACGTGGGGCAATGAATTCTTTGAATAGAAAAAAATAGCACTGTTTAACACAATTTCGACATAAAACAAACTGCTCCCTTCCTGCTTTGGAAAGATGGAAACCAGGATGACTGAACCATATACTGCAAAACCCACACTAGTCCTCAGGGCCTGTGCAGTGCCCCAGCCCCACTGACCTCTTCCAGAGCTTCCCCAGAGAGCCGCAGTTGATCATGGATCACCCACCACAACGCTACCATATCACAGGATGTAGATCAGGTCAGACTGCCCATGGAGGCTGCAAGAGGTCTCAGGACAGCCAATCCCATGGTAGCTCATTTCAGAGTCAAGTACCTCAGGTTTCATGCCAGGGCTTGCCCACACTGCTCTCCTGCAAGCGAGGAGGCAGGGAAGAGGGTGGGGAAAAGAAGCAGTTGCTTTGCCAGAAACAAAGCTCTACACAGACACCCAAGTTCTGGTTAATACAGTTACAACTGCAACCCCAGCAGCAGGTCCTCCCCTTACAAAAGCTGGGGCAAGATACTTCCACCACAAGTCAATTTTATCGTCTTCAATTGAATAAAAACAGCTACAACAACAGCTCAAGACTGACACAAAGAGCAAGCTGAACTCTCCAGCAAGACTCTTCCTTCTGACTCATTTTCCTTGACCTCACACTATGACCTGCAAGTATACCAACTACTGCCTCCAGTAGATGCTTCCAAAAGCTGAAGGACCAATCTGACAAGGTTGGAACGACCACCTGGGTAGGTGAGGAATGATGGAACGATCACCTGGGTAGGTGAGAGGAGAGCAGTGCATGCTGTCTACCCGGACTTCAACAGGGCTTTTGACACTGTCTCCTGTAACCTCCTCCTAAGAGGTAAGCTCAGGACATGTGGTTTAGATGAGGGGACAGTGAGATGGATTGGGAACTGGCTGTGTGGCAGAACTCAGAGGGTTGTGATCAGTAGTCTGGTGTCTGGTTGGAGGCCTGTAGCTACTGGTCTTCCCAGGAGTTAGGACTGGGTCCAGTCTTAACCAACTTCCTCATCAATGACCTGGATTAAGGGACACAGTGCACCCTCGGCAAGTTTGCTGACAATACAGCACTGGGAGGAGTGTCAGATCCACCAGAAAGCTGTGCTGCCATTCAGCAAGACCAGGACAGGCTAGAGAGTTGGGCAGAGAGGGGCCTCATGAAGTTCAACAAACTTCACGAACAACCCCACAACAGTACAAGGTAGGGGTTGACCTGCCAGAAAGCAGCTCTGCAGAGAGGGACTGTGGTGTCTTGGTTGACACCAAGTTACCCATGAGACAGCAGCAGTGCGCTTGGGTGGCCAAGAAGGTCAATGGTGTCCTGGGGTGCATTAGGAAGAGTGTAGCCAGCAAACGAGGGAGGTGACCTCTAGTCTCCCCTGGTGTGTCCAGTTCTGGGCTTCCCAAATCAAGAAAGACATGGAGCTCATTGACATGGTGGCCTAGTGGAGGGCTATGAAGATGATTAAGAGACCACAGCATCTCTCCTACAGAGACAGGCTTAGAGAGCTGGGCCTGTTCAGCCTGGAGAAGAGACAACTGAGAGAAGATCTCATCAATGCGTACAAGTATCTTAAAGAGGATGGGTTAGACTCTTCTCAGTGGTGCCCAACAACAGGACAAGGGGCAATGGGCACAGACTGAAACACAGGAAGCTCCCCAAGGATATGAGGAAGAACTTCCTTACTTTGAGGCAAAGGAGCACTGGAACATCACTGGGAGAGGCTGTCTAGTCTCCTTGTCTGGAGATATTTAAAACCCGCCTGGACGCGATGCTGTACAACCTTCTCTAGGTGAGGCTGCTTTAGTAGGGGCGTGGGACTGGATGATCTCCAGAAGTCACTTCCAACCCCAACCATTCTGTGATTCCATGACATAATCCACTACAAGCAAGCACTGCTGTAAGACAAAGCAAAAATGAAACACTTGTATGAAAGAAAACTAAGAATAAATTTAATAGCAGATTAATATTACTTTCTTCAAAAAATAACCAGCTATCTCTGAACCCACATGTAATGGTTGGCAGAAGGGAACAGATGGGAGGGGAAAAACAAATGGAGAAGAAAAATGTACTAGGTAGCAACCATCAGGCAATGACTGAGTTACTGTTCTTCCCTCAAGGTAATGTTAAGTTTCTTTGCAAAACCATAATTATACATCCTAACACAGTAAGAAGCTTGTAAGCTGCTTTCCAAAGAATTTTAGCTAAGCTCTGTAATCAAACACCACAGCCAGATGTGGATGGAGAACAGAGGAGGCAAATGGGTACCATCTCTCACCACCTGAACACATGGAGCCAGGCAACCTGGTTGCTGCTTTTAGCCCAAGGTAATGCCATGCAGACTGCTGCAAAATTAACTAAGTTACAAAATAAAGTTATAAAATAATGTACCCACTGGCCATAGGTGACAAACACCACTTAGTGGTTATGTTAGATCATGTTGCAGACTCCCATTCAGTTTAACTAAAGGCTATCACCACACTGGTCAGACCTAAAGTAAACGTTCACCAAAAAAATAACCCATCCAAAAAAAGACTACAATCATCCATGACAGAAACTTACACAAGAGTTTCCTTACATTTTCCCAAGCTGCAGTGACTCAGGACTCGTATTAAAATCCAGGCTAGGGAGCACCCATGTAACTTGTTCAGACACAGCAGCCCAGCACCAGGACTGGGAGTGGAGCCTCAGCCATTGGAGTTAAAGGGTCCCAAAAATGAATCAAGGCACTGCAGGACTCCCAGAGACACCACCTGGAGAAGACTATGGGGAGAACCAGTAGCAGACCCCCAGAACCAACAGAGAGCATATCAGGAACCACAGAGCTGGTGACACCAAAGTGGCCTCTTGGCTGTCCCTGCTGTCCTCTTCTAAACCTTTAATTCCATCATTTTTGACATTCAGTGACCAGGAGTGTAACAAAGAACTCGAGATACAAGCAGACTATAAATTTCTGTGGCAGTAAACCAGAAATTGAATGAATTGATGCATTTCAGCATTTCATCTCTGCAGTAAGTTTTTTCCCCAGTGCAGAGTGTGCAAATTAGAGCAGCAGCAAGAACTCACTCATCCTGTTCTGCAAGGTTTCAAGTCATGACAATTCAGCATTTACAGAGCACCAGAAGTTGCATCTAAATAAAGTAACACATACTGCACACAAAACCCCAGGAAAGGGACACTTGGTTAACTCTAGTTTAAGGAAGTTCCACAACAACTTGGAAAGGGAAAAAGAGTGCCATGTTCGAGAGCACAGTTGTGATCAAACTGAGCACAGGAAGACAGTGGTAACAGAAAGAAGTGATTTACTTACTTTAATTCCACCAGCCGCAAATGATGATGTGATTATTGTTACATTTTTTTTCCACTCCTCTTCCTCATACAGCCAGTCACTGGTGTCAATCCCTCCACCCTCAGATGGAGTCTATCATCCAGCAGCCTCTCCTGTCTTTCCCAGAGGACCCTCCCCAAGTGCTCTAATAGTCACTCATGTACCAAACAACCTACTCCCTTTCAGTACCCTCATGAACAGCCACCTGGGTAAACATTCCTTGCTTTACCTCAAGGTCACCAGCCTCAATCCACACCACCTCAACATCAACAGCTACACAACTGCTCTTCTTAGTAACAAGCCCAGAACCCACCAGTGGAATAGCTGTATCTTTGACTGCTTGGGATCCATGACACCTGAAATACCCTGAAAAATGGCAAGTTTGTAGATCAGGTATCAAGAACAGTAATTACAAGCAGAACTTTCCTGCTGTGAAGTTAAAGATTCTTAACCAGTGATATTTGCTAGTGTGGTATGCATCTTAATAAACTGCCCATTTAATTCTAGCATCTGTACTTAGGAATGCAGTAGATTTTCAAAATCCAAACAATCCTTGCTGAATCTTCAGTTTTTCAGTGTGATTTTATAGTATCTTTCAAAACTGTATTTACATGCTATGTTTCACTAATACCACATCAATACAGATAAACTCTGGAGCTGGTAACATAAGGGAGAGTGCAGGACATCAGCATCAGCACTGTTGCCAGATTGCCTCCTACCAATTAATCTATTCCTAACAAAGCAGATGACAATCCCGTGAGACAGCAGCTCCTTAGCATGACCTACATTCTTCCATTCCAGATGCCTGCGTTTGTTGTGCTTCCAAATGCTGCCACACATCACGAACAAATACAACTCAGCATTGCAGGGACGCTTGCTCTATGCAAATCAACACTAACTGATACAGGACTGAGCTCAATATTCATTTTGGTGACAAATCCAGTCTTCTAGCTCATAACCCCCCAAAATACCTGGCTTAATCCCCCCAAACAATGGAAAGTCATTGTTATCCAGCCTGACCTCGCATCAGGGAAAGGCCACATTATGAATTCATCCATGTCTCCACACTGGTAGCAATGGGGGATCTTCATGCTGCACTGCTGCCTCGCCATCAGCAGCTGCCTCACCAGAACTTCCCAGGCAGCCTGCTTCCCACCCACAACCACGAGAGATGAACAGTAATGCTCAGAATTACAAGATTCGGAATTACAAGAGTGAAAGACACTTTCCAAACACAAAGTTCTTTTTGAAGTGTTCCTGTTTCCCTTCAAAGTGGCAGACAACCAACCAAGCAACATGAGAAGGATGTGGAGCTGCTGGAGCAAGTCCAGAGGAGGAAGCAAAGATGCTCAGAGGACTGGAGCACCTCTGTTATGGAGACAGACTGAGAGAGCTGGGCTTGCTCAGTCTGGAGAAGGCTCCAGCAAGACCTCAGAGCAGCTTCCAGCCCGTAATGGGGCCAACAAGAAATCTGAAGAGGGGCTTTTGACAAGGGCCTGTAGCAACAGGACAAGGGAGAATGGCTTTAAACTGACAGAGGGGAGATACAGGTTGGACATTAGGCAGAAGTTCTTCCCTGTGAGGGTGGTGAGGCCTGGGCACAGGTTGCCCAGAGAAGCTGTGGCTGCCCCACAGCTGGCAGTGTTCAAAGCCAGGCTGGATGGGGCTTGGAGCAACCTGGTCTAGTGGAAGCTGTCCTTGTCCATGGCAGGAACTGGATGAGCTTTATGGTCCCTTCCATTCTAAACCATTCTGTGATCTGAGGACTCTATCACAAGTCATAAGCATGCAAGCTGCTTTCATGCAACAATTCAACTCAAGGATGCATATTAAATCTAGGTCAAGACTGCAGCCTCCTAGCGCACCAAAAATGTTCCCTCACTACTCTCACCTCAAACCTCCTCAACAGTCATTCTTCAGAGATTTCTATTAAAATTGCAAGTCAACACCTACCTGTTAGTTATGGAGTAAATCATTACAAAATTCAATATTGCTACAGAAACTCTAAGTGCACTTGGGGGCAGTATTAAAAAAAATATTCAAAAATCAAATCACCAAGGAGACAGAGGCTATGGCCTGTCTGTTCTCCATACAGCAGGTCACTGCACCTACACAGCAACTGTGACCTTCCGCCCAGCCACTGCTCATCACCTATGTTTAAAAAATTAATCATCTTCAGAAGCAAACTTTGAGATCTTTTTCATTCCACTTTACTCCCTTCTAACAGAAAGAAGTCCACTCCCTGCTACGATGCACTGGATACTTGCAGACATAAATCTTGATATTAGCTAGAACACAAGCAGCAAGACTTGTCTTCCTAGGTACCTGAAGCCACAAGGCTGTAAGGAAGCAAAGAGTATCGATACATCAAGAATTTCACAAAACGGTTTCTTCTCAAGTGGCATTGTTCAGATGTTTAATAGATGGATTACAACGTGAAGTGCTGTTCAAACCCCACACCTGGAATTAAAACAGCAAATCCAAACAATCAGGAGGTAAGAAAGGCACCAGTGCCATTCTGCACACAGACGTAGCTGAGGTCCTATCAAATGTACCTGCTTGAAAGGCTTTTAAAATGGCACTGCCTCATTCTACAATGACATGGCATTGACCTATCAAGAACTCCGCAGTTCCAGCTCCCTTACTCCACCTGCTGCATATATTTAAATACTGACTTGTAAAGAAAAAGCTAGTAAGAAAGTTTATTTGCAAGTATTAGTACAAAATACAAGTTTTACGTGAAGATAATGACCCCTCCAATGGAGGAACTAAGATAAATGAGCTTAAACCCACTAATTAGAGGTGCCGGACTGGAGGCCTGCAAGGAAGAGCTTCTTTAAAAGTAACTCCACAAGAGTTCAGAACAACCTGGCTTCTAGCAACCTTTTCTTGAGAGGCATTGTATCCTCCTCCATGTTCAAAGGCAGTGACAATGGCACACATGTTCATGCCTCAGCAATTCAAGCCAGTTTTGGGTGATTTGCAAATACACCACTGGTGACTTAAACTGACAGAGACAGCTGAAGCAGCACAAAAGAAAAACATCGGTTTCTACCTCTGGCAAAGCAGCAGGGCAGGGGGCTCTGGGCATGAAGTCTGCAGAGTGCAAAATGCTGAACAACACACGATGTCCTCATCCAACAGCAATCAGCCAATGACAAGGGAAGTTTCTGGGATCAGAACTTCAGCCACTGAGCCAAGTGCTTGTGGCATGGCTTTGATTACAGAGCTGGCACTCCCCATATCAGGGCCTGGGCAAAGTTCAGAAGATAACCAGGGCAAGGACCATTTCCCAATGAAAGGGAGGCAGGATGAGGTTTTGGACAGCAAGCTGACAGCCGTTTCCAACAGTAAGCATCTGGCATGTTTAAGTTAAGCACCAACTCAGTAGACGTGCTCAAAACACAGCTGCCATGAATTCTGGGTGCAGTGAGTCTACCTGACATCCATGCCAAGCAGACGAAAACCGAGATCCCAGACAATGACAAAGATTCAGAGAGCCTCACTTCAGTGCAAGTAACCTATCACGTACAATAGGGCCAGAAGCTGTTTTTCAGGCCAGAACCAATCGCAAAGCCTTCTCATCCTCCCCTCTGAAGCTGCCTTCTTCTCATTCATATGCATTAATGTGACTTTTGTCTACCCATAACACTCAGGATTGAGCAGTCCTCAAAGCAGCACACTGTGCTGACAGATCTGAGGTGATCACAAGAGAGCAAGGAGCTAAACCAGCGAGGGTCCCCCCAGGATCTCTCTTCACTTAACCATTATCTCCCCCAGGGAAGGAGCTTCAGCCATCCCATGAAAGTACAAGTCAAATTTAAATGTAAAAAAATCCCTCCTTGGAAAGAAAACTACAGCTTCCTGTTGACACCACCTACACTGCCACTTCTATCTGCAAGACCACGCACAGCTTCAACACAAGCAGCTACTTCTTCCAGAAAAAAGAAACTTTATCACTTTGTTATTCCAGCAGCTAAACCTTACACAAGGCTCCCACAAACAAAACAAAAGAAAATGAACAAAGGATCTATTTTAGTGATGTTTTATGCATACCAGGAGACAAAAGAGACAATAAGGTTTTTATTCATAAGGTAGTAAGGGGAAAAGAAAGGAAATGAAGCTCTGGAAAGAAACAGTACTTACTTCAGAGTTGTTCCCATGAAGCCATAACCTCTGCTCAGTGTCAGTTAACTCCAGGTTCTAGGGCTGATTTAATTCTCTGCCATTACATCTTCCATTTTCTAATGCACTCAATAAACTCCTGGTGCACATAGCAGCATTCTGCCAGCCACCTCTGCCAGGATGGATTTTCAGAGAGGGCACCATGCGCCTGGCAATTCTTTGTCAGTGAAGCCCATCAGGTCCCAAACTTCAAATGATGGCAGGGTAAGGTCTGGACTCCAGAGAGCCAATAGCCCACACACAAATTCACAACTAATCAGAATTCTACCCTAAACCACCAAGGACATGCACTAAGAATGTTCAAGTTCGATTACAGATGATGAGATCAGTATTCATACATGTCTTGGCCTACTTATGCTGTATTTGTCAGCTAGAAAAAAAATACAGTCCATGAATCTGCTTTCACATAAGCTACTTTTTTATGAAACAGGAAATTTGTCACTATTTGCTGTAACAGTAATTTTGTTCTCAAACTGCACAAAAATGAATTAAAGTTTAACATTTACACTGGCTAATCCATACTCAGCAGATTGACAAGACAGATAATATATAAGCAAAGGAAGCAGATTCATTCAGGAAAAGCATCAGCTTTCCTAAAAAGTCAGGTCCCACGTCTTGGAGGTCATTAAAAAGATTCAGCTCACTACAAACAGAAGCTCAGGATAAGCCCAGCAGCCCTCTGCCTTCTCAGCTTCCGACTTGCTGCAGCACAGAAGCTCGCATCAGCTCCCTCTTGTTTCAAGAATTGGAATGCTAGAACTTCCAGGGGAAGAGAGCCCACCCCTTACATTTCCAGGCCACACTAGCAGAGGAAAAACACTAAATACACTGAAACACTGCCACAGGTGAACGAGCCACACTGGAATTTCCAACTTCTTCCAGCAAAGCCGAGGAGCTGGAGATTCTCCAGTTGTTTCCAAACAGATTCTGACATTTATTTGCATGATGCAGTTACCAGGAATATTCTGGAAGTGAAAGCTTGTCATGCTTTATATACTTCACAGTATGTCTGAAGTTTTTCGAAGTCGATGCAGCTTTACTGGGGCCAGGTGGTGGATTTTCAAATGTTTTCTCTGGTGATACAGCCTGCCAGCTGCCTTTTGCAAATCACTGAAAAGAAAGCATCTGCTTCTACTTATTGCTGGAAAACCAGGTTTCATAGAATCATCAGCTGGTTTGGGTTGGAAAGGACCTTAAAGACCATCTTGTCTGACCCACCTGCCATGGGCAGGGACACATTCCGCTAAACCAGTTTGCTCTAAGCCCTGTCCAGTCTGGCCTCGAACACTCCCAGGGATGGGGCAGCCACATTTCCTTCATTACAAACAGAAAATGCTATCATTATTTATGAAAGCATCCTAAGCCAAGCTATCCAGACTGTACCACAGCAGCAAGCAGTGTCACTGCTGGCATCAGATGCACACTGACATTACTAAAGCACTCAGGCCTGCAGTCTGAGATGCTATCTTAGTATCATTCCCATTTAAAAGAGGGCTGGAGATCAGCTGTGACCCAGCCCTTTCTGTGTAAAACTTTCACTGCAGAATTGCTGCATAAGGACACACCTATTATTTCTTACACGGTCTCCAAAGAACAGCGTTGTGTTCAGTTAAATGTAGTACATTCCAACTCTGAAGCTCCACTGCTTGCGCTACATTAGTACAATTCAGTGCATACTAAAATGAAGCAGTCACCACATGATTTACAATATCTTCAGTTACTGAATACCAACTTATAGTTCAACACCTCAGTCTCAGAAAAAGCTTTATTCACGACCAAGAAACACAGAGATTTTACGGAACCAAAGCACGGCAGCAGGTACTTCCCTTTGATTTACACACATTCTAGGAATCCATTAGACAATTTCCACACCTCGAGCTATGCAGCACAGCGTGACCATGAAAGGTCCTCCAACCCCCTACTCTTGTAGGAGACCAAGTACTGTAACATCAGATGTTTCTACCCAACCTCTACGTTCTCCAGTGGGTGAGGAGATAAATGGTAGTGCTGTCAGGCTGATTAGAAGGAAAAAAAAAGGAAAGAAAAAAGGCCTATTGCCACATATTGCCAAAGGTGATACTTTATCAGTAAGTTTTATCACCTTTTTCAGCTATTACTGATACTGTGACAATCAAACTGAACTCACAGAAAGAGCCTGAGAAACAGGAATTACGCACGTTTAAAAGGGTGGAAAAAACTGGAAGAATGTCACACAACACACTTAAGCACAAAAGTTGTTGTTAATCCAAACCATGGGCTTCTCCCAGGGCAGCACTGGAGGCTGTAAGACTTGTTTGGATTCTTCAGTTTGCTGCACACCGAAACAAGGTTAGCTATACCTTACCCACAAGAAGAACAAAGCCTCAAGCTAGCACCTTGCCAACTCTCACCTCCAGCTAAAAGGCCTTGTGCCTCAAGATGCTGAGAATGGATGCTTACCTGCAAGGCACACAACAGACTCCTGTTTCAGTTCTCATGGAATAAATCCATTTCCCAAGGCAAAAGTGGTCACAGTCAGCAATTCCATCCAAGCAAAAAACCTGCTCTAGCTCCCACTATCCCACATCTATTCTGTGACAAAGCACCTGACCACAATATTGAAAAGGGCTATGTTAGAGAGTAATATCAGGACCATGAAAACCGCATGAGGTTCAACAAGGACAAGTGCAAGGTCCTGCACCTGGGTCTGGGCAATCCCAAGCACACATACAGGCTGGGCAGAGACTGGACTGAGAGCAGCCCTGAAGAGAGGGACTTCGAGGTATTGGCTGACAAGAAGCTCAATATGACCCAACAGTATGCGCTTGAGCCCAGCAATCAATCGTGTCCTGGGCTGCATCACCAGCAGGTTGAGGGAGGGGATTCAGAGAATCATAGAATAGTTTGGGTTGGAAGAGACCTTAACAACATCCAGTTTCAACCCCACCACCACCATGGGCAGGGATGCCTCACACTAGACCATGTCACCCAAGTCTCTGTTCAACCTGGCCTTCAACACTGCCAGGGATGGGGCATTCACCATTTCTTTAGGCAACCTGTTCCAGTGCCTCACTACTCCCACAGCAAAGAACTTTTTCCTTTTATCTAACCTGAACTTCCTCTGTTTAAGTTTAAACCTATTACCCTTTATACTATCACTACAGTCCCTGATGAAGAGTTCTTCTCCAACACTCTCACTGCTTTGCTCTCATGAGACATCCCCCCACAAGCC
>WYDI02007913.1:0-20076 GCA_009867235.2 Psittacus erithacus | reverse complement strand
GGACCAACAGCAAGACTAAGGCAGGCTGTGGAGCATGGAGCTTGTGCTTCTAGCATCTCACAGCAAGGCCATGTTAACTTGGGCTGCCTTGGCTCTCTGCTAGAAATATTCCCATTACTCTAAGGACAGCAATTCCACATCTCTCAGCATTTCTGTTCTAGTCATGTAACCACTTCCCTTGCAATTCTTTCCCCAGCACCCAGGTAGGATTTTCCCTGTTGTGACTTTCATCCACTGCTCCTTGCCCCCAGCAGCAGCCTCCAGCAGCACTGCAGTGAACACTCAGGCCCCAAATCCAGGCAGCCACACCCCCTTGGTTCTCCAGCTGGGTCAAGGCCTCAAGTGTGCTGGGACACAAGCCCTGTGACCATGGCCACTATGCTTGAGTGGTCTAACACTGCAGCAGTGGAGTTTGAGTCCACTTCCACGCAAACTGCCAGCATCTCTGCTCACTGAAGTAAGAATAAGAAGCCTGAGACCTTCCAGAGAACTCAGATTTCTGGTCCATGCTGTCCCAGACACATCAACACTGGGTATAAATTCCAAGGAACTAGCCAGTAATTACCTCTGTTTTCATCAGAAACTTGAGTAGATAAAAAACAAACAACCACACACATTAAAAACCTGTTGCTTACTGTTAAAATCAAAAAGTTATGTTGAGATGAAAGCACTTCATAGTACATTTAATGAAACTGAAGCATTGGTGGGATTAATTTAACCAACAATTAGAGAGTCTACAATCTAAGCTTCTGGTCAAGTGACAGAGACATGTGTATGTACTGCCTTGTTTGGACGGATGGAGTTTCTTATTTTCTTTCCCCCCATTACAGGAGCCCAGAGAGCCAGCGCAGGCAGGTCAGCTTTTAACAAGACAGTTATGCTAGAGAAATCCCATTTCAGAAAAGGATAGGAAAAGGTTAAGATGTAGACTGAAGCAAGCCTTGGAAGGCGGGAAATTGAGGAACCAGGGACATCTAGATACTGCTACCAACACCTTCAACTTTATTAAATTATAGAAGCTCAGACATTTACTGTAGATCTGCAGTAGCAGAACAATGTAGGAAGCACAGCCAAGTTAGTCACCCACAGGGAACTCAGCTGCTGGTGAGATTTGGTGGTGAGGAAGAACAGGTAACATGCCTGCGATTAGAAGGGCGGGAGGCGACACTTGGCACATGAACAGGTCCAATGTCAGTAGGTTAATTTGGATGTCCAGGTACCTAAAGTTACTTGAGAAGACTAAAATGATGGTGAGAGTCAAGACATAACCACTTCAGAGGGCAGAGTAACTTCTTATTTGGGACGATTCAGTGAATGGTGCCATGAAACAGACATACAAGTTTAATCTCATGAGCAGCAGTTGAGGCAACTTGACCAGACCAGTTTTAATGAACCTTCCAACAGCATTATAAATTAAAGGACAGATGAGCAAGTGGCACTGCACCCTGACCTAAAATGGGTGAACCCCTGGAGTTACCACAGTACTACCACTGTAACCTTGTCTTTCAAGGGTTCTGAAGCTTAGACCTTGGGCCAACATGGCTCCCACTGAGGACAAAGTGGATTGCAGCCCTGTCAGACTGCAGTGCTAAAGGAACTCCCAGTGCACAAAGCAGCACGCACATCAGACCCATGTTACCAGGAAGGGACTATTTCCAGTGCTCCCCCTAGTCCAACACTGCTTCAGCATATCTAGCATCTGCAGAGCTGATCATCAGTCCAAATATGACAGGATCAGTTTGAAAAGCATTCTCAACAAAGAAGCTGTACAGGTATGGATGTCAGTGTAGGAATTCCATACTCAACAGCAATCAAGCCAGCAGTTCTCTCTCGAAGAGCATTAAGTCAGAGTTTAGAAATGCGAGACACAAACAGGTATTTCTGCAGGTTACACAGATAAAAGACACAATCCCAATGGGAAAGAAAGCCCCAAGTAGTTTTAGCTACAGCACAGAACAAAAACATGCAGAGACCTTAGTTAAACCCACACAAAACTTCTAGTTAAACCCACGCCAAAAAGAAAAACCCACACAGTTAAATTGTACTGAAACACTAAACATTCAAGACAACTTGCAACAGCAGCTCTGGTCTCTCTCCTCTTTCCCCAGGGCTAGACACTGATTTCTCACAGCACAGGGAATCTGACACGCTGGTTTTCCACAAAGGATTTCAGAAGTACCCTACCCCCTCGCTAGGGTTACACAAAATCAACACAGACTGAAACCCTTCTCCATGTGTCATCAGAAGGTCACGCAGCAAAACAGGCACTGGTTGCCACAGCCAGGAGAATTCGTGCAACCTGCTTTCATCCAGCATCTTTCCTGGGCATTTCTCAATGCCAGGCAGGATGAAGTGTCCTGGTAGAAGCAGCCCACTCCCCGTCACCACTGTTCCTAAGATTCACCAGCTCTCCCTCTACTGTGCCGCTAACAAGCAAGAACATGCTGCCTTTCCACAGCTCCAGAAAGGAGGAGCGCAGGAGCAAGTGGTTGCCACTAAAGAGTGGAAGCAGCCCACACCCTGCTCCTGAGGGCGGCCAGGAGCAGGTACAGCCAGCATGGCCTGCCAAGACAAAACCCCACGCATGCAGCTCTGCTGGACTACAGACAGCAACGCCTGCCTAGCACAACCTAAAATGATCCTTCCTATCCCCTATGAAGTATTTATCAATAGACTCACAACCAATTCTCTAATTAAATATCAAGTTTAAAGGTAGAGAAGATTAAACCTGCTCTTAGGATAAAGACAGGGAAGTAGCAGATTTTCTTTTGAAAAAGGTAAATCAAGAGGAAATCCCTTCTCTGTACCCCTCAGCTGTGCTTATCACTCAACAGGGTACTAAAAGGTAGTTCTCTGTGTCTTAAACTGAAGGCTGTACCTCTGCTTCACAGATCCTGAACAGGTTTTCAGCCAACATCAGTGGGCATTTCACATTCGGTCTTGTGAAATTCAAGAGCAGACCATGGATTATAAAGGCAGCCCGTCACAAGAAGCCACAGGCCTGCACTCCAAATCCGTAACACGCTTTACCCTAGGAAATGTTAGTGACTTCATCCGCTCTTTATCTCCATCACTTACTGTTCAAGTGACAGCTCAATCTCCTCCTAGACATGGTGTTGGCTTAAGTAGAGCAGCCACCCTCTGCTCACTCCTTCCCATTTGTCTCCATGTCTTTGGATCATACTTAGCACATTTAGGTAACAGCTGCCTATTAGTTTCAGTTGAACATAAATAGCAAGTCAGTGCAAGGACAGACAGAAAGAGGAGCAGCAGGGCTTCTGTGTCCTGTGGTGCCACCTCACAGGCATGTGTCCAAGGAAGGAGTTCAGCAGCCTGGTTCTCACCCTTGACAACTGTTCTGGACCTGACACAATGACAGCAGCAGCACAGGGAGAGCAGCAAGACCAGGTTAGGGGTTGTTTCATACTGGTAGCAGGGAACACGAGGCAACAGCACTGCTGTCAAGCACTTTGTCAGGATGGAACAAACACCCTGAAGTGAATTTTCACAAGTCACCTCTCCACACCACCTATCCCAATGCTTCCATGTCCCCAGCTTCCCTCTGCATTCTGCCAGTACAGATTTATATGGAACCCAAGAAGCCAGATCAGGGAAGTGATCCAGCCCAGCTGAAAAAATACCAATGTTAAAAATATTAATTTCCAGCCCACTCAGTTCCTCAGCCTTCATCACACACTTCTCACCAGTGCTGCAAGGCAGCAGCAAGCAGAACTGCTGCTTGTTAGCCATGGCCCTAGACTGAAACAAAAAATCCAAGAAAAGACAAATCACAAACCTCCCTCAACCATACCATACCATGCTGTAAATCCAATCTGCCCTACAGCCTTTCTCCTGGGTGCCTCAGAAGTCAGAGCTGAGGGAAACCACCCTCCTCAGGCCAAAGAACACTTGTTCAACCTCCAGCACCCAAGAGCAGAGGGGATTTCCAAGGTGAAGACCACATACAGAGCATTATGTCCATCACCCACCAAGGCATACTCTTTAATTTTCTACTTGCATTCTGAACCCATTTGTGTTTTCTCCTCCAGAAAACACCCCATGATGGCAGGTTTTACAGCTCAATTACCAGTATGTGGAAATGACTTTCGCATCTCTTGCTGTCTGATGATTTCCAGACCCCACAGTATGGAAATGACCGAACAGAAGTTAAGGTTGGGATTTTGTTGAGGGGGTGGTTTATTAGTTTGGGTTTTTTTCCTAACGCACTTGCTCCATGCCAGGAGTCAGACACAGGCTGAACCCACAGCCTAAGCAGAACATAAACCAATGTCAAAGTCGCTCACTGCCCCTACAAGATTTGAGGCAAAAACAGGAATACAAGAAAAAAGCAAGCTGGTATGTCCAACTACTGCAGCAGTATTTTTATTTTGACCCCAGAAACCACTTGTTTTTCAAACTTCATCGCAACCACCATACAGCTTAAGAGCATTTTCACAATCCAAAACATAATTTGCACCTAGTTTGTTTTCCCACAATCTACCAATTTTTTTCTCCGTTCTTTATCTGGGACTCCTTCCTTCCCAATGTATCCCATAATCCTCATAAGAGCATAGAATGGTTTGGTTTGGAAGGGACCTTAGAGATCATCTAGTTCCAAACCCTCCACCACAGACAAAGACAACTTCTACCAGACCAGGCGGCTCAAAGCCTCATCCAGCCTGGCCTTGAATACTTACATCCTCAGCTTCCAACTTAAAAAGGAATACTTATTTATATATGAGAAGTAACTTGTTTTATTTGCTATTTGTGATATCTAATGATTGGCTTTAAAACAACTGCTTAAATGTACTAACATGCAATTATAAAGCAAGTGCTTAGCAACTCATAATCACTTCTAATAAAGGCCAAAGAAATAAAAATAAAAAAACCAACAGAATTTAAACTATTAGAAATAGTTTTTTTACACTTTTGCATTTAAACCAACATGGTTTTGCACCCTCTTAACACAGCCTTGGCATCAAGACCTTGCTGTGTTCGGACCTCAAAACCCCACACTGCTTTCTCTCTGGATTTGTAGAGCTGCGTCAGCATGGGCAAAGACCAGAAGCACAGAATACAGCCACACCTTGAGTACAGGTTAGATCTATGACAGCTTCACCTGCATCAGCAGCATTCAGAGGGAACCTCACCACGATCACCTATGCTTTGTTCTCTTGAGCACAGGACTAGAGGCAGTCAGATTTCATGGGAAAGCATATTTTGTGACTCATCTTTATTTGCATTTTACTTAGTCAAACAATTGCAATTATATGCTTGAGCCCAGTTTTGACATTCAAGTTTTCAGACAGCCGCCCCGGCAGGGGCAGTCCTCTCTATCCACCTGTGCGCAGGGAAAGGCCAGCACTTTACCTGCCCACCCTACAGAGCTTCCCAAAGCAAAGCATACCACTGAGCTCAGGCAGACCACTTTG
Source organism: Psittacus erithacus (assembly GCA_009867235.2). Lineage (NCBI taxonomy): Eukaryota > Metazoa > Chordata > Aves > Psittaciformes > Psittacidae > Psittacus > Psittacus erithacus. The sequence goes on along the minus strand of WYDI02007913.1, from coordinate 14,644 downwards.
CACTTCAAACTGTCATCAACTTGACATACTGAATGCCAATTTAAAAATAAATTACTAAAAAAGATTAAGATATCAAGCATACCTTGACTGAAAGTTAACTTATACTAGTATTTTTAACATGAAAAATAAAGGAAACCTGCTGCAAGCATGAGAGGCAGCAGATGAAGTACTTAAACAGGCAGGGGAGGCTGGGCAGCAGCCCATTAAGAGAAGCCTCCCAGGGAACAGCACCAGTGTCAAGAGGAACAACCACCGACAGACTTGACCCAAGAATAAAGCATCCACAGAGCATAACTGGAAAGTCACCAAAACTCCTAAAAACAATAGACACCCTAAAAATTATTTTTGCGCCACAGATTTATCAAAAAGTCATTAAAATTAAAAATGGTTTATGATAACATTAAGTCTTCTAAAATTTATTCCCTTTCTACCCTGAAAACAGCGGCACAGCACTTGAGGACAAGGCCTCTGCTCTCTCCAGGGAGGTTACAATGACTTAGGGATTCTTGCAGAAGAGCCATCGGGATATTTATAGTACCTCTAGGCAGGGTAATGAAACCATTCACACGCACACCTCAGCACATCCAAAAGCTTAACTGCTGGTTTAGCAGGAAATATTGGACTGAAGTGATTCAAAGTCAAACGTGGAAGAGAGCATACCAAATCACACATACAGCAAATTATATCCAAACTGCCCCCGTGGATCATGCTTAATCAGTTCTTAAAATGTGCGAAGATGGAAGTAAGTGAATTTAAGTTATTAATGTGAAGCAGAAATGCATTATTGTTGTATCTTCACTCACATTCGCAGACAAGCCTTTGGTTTTATGGAATTAAAACACCTCCCCCCCCACATCTTTTAAACACACAGGCTAGTTTCAATGTTCTTTGAGACCTTTTTCCTGTAACAACAAAACAGCCCCTGCTTATGGCCAGGAACACATTTTACATGCTCAGCTATCTCAGTTTCTTGGTGGAGCTCGGTGTAAACACACAAACATGAATCAGAGCTAACAAGCTACCAGGTTTTTGTTGGGGTTTTCTTTCCCCAAATGTAAGGAGAGATTCAGCCAACAAGCCAGTCACCTTCAATGTCATCTACTGTGTACACAAGTCCTTTGGAAATAGCATTTCCTTGTTGCTACAGGTCAAAGACTCTGCCTGAGGTTTTTTCCTGAAACTCCCCTCTTCCAGCTGCAAAAGTAGCCCAAGTTATGTGGTTGCTGTGGTGGGATTCATCACAGCAGGTCCCAGCAGGCAAAGCACCTTTCCACATTTCTGGATTGCCATTGCTGGCGTCACTACTGCAGTAGAGGAGAACCTGAGAAAGTCTAACCACTGTAGTTACCAGTGGCGCTTCGAAGTAACATTACTTTCACACAGATTACTCAGTTGCTTTATTGTAACAACATGGAGAACAACCCGGCCGACAGATATTTTAACCCAGCTCAGGATTCTCCCGTCAGGGGTGGGCTGCTTTCTAAAACATGCTAACATAAAGAGTCTTCCTTTCAACTGACACTTCTTGCACAGGACACCTTCCCAAGAGGTTTCCTCTTTAACCAATTACTTCCAGAAGAACTAAGAAAACAATACATTTAAGATATATTTGGGAATGGAATTCAGCACGACACATAAAAATCTCTTTGTACCCCAAAATCTGCTAAATTCCACTGTGCAGACTCAAGCCTGACACGCTCTGACATGCCAACTAGTCGCTGAGTGGTGTTCACCACCACAACAACTAGACATTTAGTTCAGAATCTAGGAAATACAGCCTGTTTGCCTGCCAGTCTACAGGCACTACAAACAATTTATGTACTCCAGAAATAAATATCCACTGGTCTAAACTGGTCTGACTATTCCGAAACACTTCCAAACTCTGCACATGTACTCTTGCTATGAAACCTGATGTTACCCTGCTTGAACACTCAACAACTGCAGTTAGACCAACCACTAATCACTCAATTATTAATTACTAAAAATTACTGGTCACTGGAAGCACAAGTTCTCTGGAGTGAGAGCCACCACAGACCCACTGACTTCTTAACTGAGACACTGACTATTTTTAACTTTTGAGAACTGAAGTAAACCTTCTCAGCAAACTCGGAAAGCAACAAATGCCATGTGATCCAGGCGGGCATTTGCCAAGCAAAGTTAAACTACAGCCACAGCAGCACAATAAATACAGCCTTCCTTAGTTCCTTAGTCAAGGTTTGCAATGGTAAAAGACAACCTTAAGTGACTCCCATGTGCATCCCCCAGAACAATTACGCAAATCAATTAGTTGAGGCCCCAAGATCTTAAATCTTTCAGGCAACTGTGTTTTGACACTTAGTTGTCCCAAATATACTTTCTCTCACTTCAAATTACCCAAGGCTTGCTTAAGAGCATTTTTTACATCTCATAGTTTGAGATGCAACTTTAGGGTGACATTTCGACACTGATGAGTAAGTACACAGAAGTGCACACACACCTAGCACTAAGATTCACACTCTGTGTTTTCCTACCCTTGGTGAATGCCTGTAGGGCCAATCATTTAGGGGATTTATATCAAACACAAAAAGCCAGATCCAATTCAACCCTCTGCCAAAATTATCTTTTTTCCAGATCTATCTACATTCATTACACCAATGGGTACTGCAAGAATGAATGGAGGCATGAATTCTCTTAAATTGCCAGAATCAGTCACTTAGAAGGTTAGAAGCTGCTGACCTGAACACTCCATCTGCAAAAGAAGATGGTGTTGAGAAAGAAAAAAAGCTGTAACAAACCTAGGGAAAAAGGACGTTAGGTACACAGCCTGTCTCACAGCACAGACTAAATGGAAAGGGGAAAGCCTAGGGAAACACATGGCTTTCCTTCACGATGTCAAGGAAACTACCCTAACGAGGAGCTGCACACCACTGAGGGGCTGAAGTCGCCTTTGCCAACAGCCCAACAGCTCACTCGCAGACAGGGAAGGACAGCTTTGCTGGGTGAGGAAACAGACCCCACCCACAAGCGTGATCATTTCTGCTAAGCCACATCAATAGCAGCGAAGACACTGCGCAGGGATGGCCACCCCACCGCCTTCGCAGGGGCTGGGGATGAGCCAGTGATGGAAGGAGCCAGGTGGGCCCTCACTGGGAGCTGGCAGAGTGTGTGGGGACACAGACTGTGTGGGCTGCCAGCATGCCCCACGGGAGGCACAGAGAGGGTCGCTGTGGCCACCGGGAAAACTGCTGCACCCGACTGTGGAGAGAAACCAAATCCTTCCTCCCTGCAGCAGAGGCGAAGCAGGCGTCGGGTGTGACCAGGGCGAGGATTCTGCCGCCGACAGCGAGAGCAAGGAGGCGAAAGGGTGGGGACAGGGGGTCCCCGGGGACACAAGGGGAGGATCCCACAGAACCCCAGGTTAGAGGGGACCTCAAGGATCCTCCGTCCAACCTTTAAAACACGACAAGAGCGGCGAGGCAGGGCACAGAGAACGGGGTAAAGCCCCGGGCAGGCGCCCGCCACTGCGAGAAGAGGGGGGCCAGCCGCGGGAAACCGGACCCCGAGGGAGAGGGGCAGCGAGGGGCACTGACCGATGGTGGAGATGAAGGTGGTGTTGAAGGCATCGTCGGAGAAGCGGAAGAGCACGCAGGTCTTGCCGACCCCCGAGTCCCCGATGAGGAGCAGCTTGAAGAGCAGGTCGTAGGTTTTCTTCGCCATGGGGAGGCGCGGCGGCCGCCGCCGCCCGCTCCGGCCCCCCGCTCACTCCCTCCCCTTCACCGGGCGCCCTCGCCGCGGGTCCGCCCGCCCACCCCGGCCGGCAGCACCGGCCGAACCGCTCGCGAGGGCGGCGGCGAAGGAGGACGAAGAGGAGGAGGGGGCCTACAAAATGGCTTCCTCTAGCGGGGCGGCCCCGGCGCCTGGCGCGTTCCCCGCGCCGCCACGAGCCCACTGCTCCTCACGGGGAGGCGGCGGCGCTCGGACTCATAACCCCGCGGCGCGGCGCGGCTCAGCCCGGCCCGGCCCGGCGCGAAGCAGCTTCCCCCGACGGCAGCAGCTCCCAACGGGCGCTGACCGAGGCTGCGCGCGCGCGCCGCTCAGCAACCGCGCAGGCCTCCGGACGAGGGCGCGCACGCCCTGACGTCAGTACGCACGCGCATCCCAAATGGCAATAGGGCCGCAAAGGAGGAAGAGAAGGGCGGGCAGAGCGCGCGCGCGCCCCCGCGCGGTGACGTCACCCCCGCTCGCGGCCGCGCGCCGGGGGCGGAGCCTGTGGGGGCGGCGGGCCCGCCTTCCCAGCCTCGCTCCGGCAGGCCGGCGGAAGTCCCGCCTCCTCGCCTCGCTTGCCGAGCTTCCATTGGCTAAACCTCCTGCCAGTCTCACCCCCTCCCGGGGGTGACGTCACAGGGCGGGGTGGGGTGTAAGGGAGCAGGGCGCGAGCGCGATCCCCGGCGGGGCGGGGCGGAGGCTGCCCCCTGGCGGCGGGTGCCGTGAGAGGGCCCCGGGCCCCGCCGCCCCTTCTCCTCAGAGACCCCCCGGGGGCATGTGGCGGCGTCCACGGACCTGGGACCCGCCAGTCCCAGCCCAGCCTCACCGCAAGAGCCCAGGGCACTGCTGCGGGGCCCCTGAGCACGGCACCCCGTGGCTCCCATGAGCAGTTGCAGCCAGACGCTGTGCTTAGCCGTGTTCCATCAGCAGCCTTGTGCAGGTTCTGCCAGAAACGAGGGTGAAAACCACACTGTCCAAGGGGCTGGAAGGGAGCGCTTTGGGCCATGGCGTGCTATGGACCCAGGCAGCTGAATGGCGAGGGCTGGGTGCGCGGGGGTTTGGCCGCAGCTCCCACTGTCACTGTGCAGCAAGGCAGTGCCGCCACAGCCACGCTGCTGAAGCCACATGAGGTGGCCCGTAGCCGGGGGCTGCCAGAGACCTCAGTGCTCCAGCGCGGGGAGGAGCAGCCCTTGCCGAGCCCACGCTGTCCCGCGGCGCCATCCAGCACGCTGCCAATTGCGTCCCGCTTACATAATTAGGTGTTCTGCAGTCAGTGGTTTCCCACTGTTTGCAGGATGAGTTGCCTCAAAAGGTTTAATAGGAGTCGCATCTCTCCCGCCCAGCCCTTCCCAAAGCACAGCTTAGCGCAGCTCTGAAGGCAAACACGCAGGTTGCTTTCCTTTGTGTTTCTATTTCTCCGCCTTCACAGCTCCTGCTTGCAGGCACATGGGTAGGGGGGAAAAAGCCTCTGTCTCAAGAGGCCTTGAACTCTGTCAGCGCTTTTTCTCCGGGAGCTGACACAACAGGGCAGGAGTTCATGCTTCACAGCAAAGGTTTATTTTTAGCGCTTTGCTGGATCAGTTTAAGGGCACCATACGAAATGCTTCCTGTTCACAACTGGGCAGATAAGGAAAGAACTGCTGTTATCCATGGAGAGCTCTGCAGCGAGGGCACTGCCACTGGTGCCAAGTGGGGACCAGTGGGCAGGCAGCTTCCAGCCACTCCCCAAAGGTGTATCAGCGCAAGCACATCGCTAGGTGTTTGCACTACTGCTTACAATATCCTTTTGTCCTAGAGAGCTTGTTCATGGACTTCAAAGGAGTTTATCTCTTAGGATCCTAGGGAGGAAGCTGTATGAAGTCACACACATCCACACTGCAAACAAGACGAAGTTTGGTGTCTAAGTCTGGCCCTGAGTTAAATATTACCCCCCAAGGGAACCAGTCCCAAGGAGACACCCCACCAAGGACAACGACACCCTCACTCTGGGTTGCTTGGTGGGTCCTGGTTGGGAGACCATCACCGCAGCGCTAGTCTATTTGGAGATGTCCAGTGAGAGGTGGAAAGGTTCTCACAGCTCTCCCTACCACATCATCACAAGGATCTTCTGTCCTGATCTCAGGAGGGCACCGATGTGATGTGGGAGGGATAATTACTGAATTAGGAAGAATGGAGTTGAAGGAGACAACCTCTTCCTGGCTGTCAGAGCCTACTTGCCAGGAGCACTGAGCAGCAGGAGTTGCAGCACCACGCCGCAGATGCATGCCCTCCAGATCTCACTGCAGGCAAGGGAAAAGTGAATCACGAGGAGCAAGTTGTGCAACAGTATTTAAGTTTGGGGAGGTTTGCTTGGGGAGAGCGGAGATGTGCTGGGCTGGCTGGTTACTCAAATCCTCTCACAAAGCGTGGCCCAGCCCTTGGTGTGCGCAGGGATGGAAGAGATCTTTGTCATCCAGGAGGCATCAGCAGCCGCAGAGAGCAAACAGCTTTGTTTTCTCCAACTCCTCCCCCAGCCAAGGCAGGGACAGGAGTCCCACTGCTCAGCTGCAGTCACAGGTTGGGGTGTCTGAAGAGCTTCCTGTACCACCATTTCTTGTTCCTGACCTTGAGGGATGAGCTCCCATGGAGTCGTCTGGCACAGACCCTCCTAATCCTTTGTCACCTCTAGCTCCCACTTCAGGAATGGCTGGAACCGGAAACTCGTGCAAGGACTAGAGCCCTGGCAGAGGTGACAGTAACAGCCGCAGCCTCAGATGCTCAGGAGGTTGTCTGAGGAGGAACAGGAAAGGGGCTGAAGTTGCTCTATCTGTTGCCATATGATATTATCCTCTTAGCAGCAGTGACCACAGTGTCCTCCATGCTGTGAGTACCTGGCCACCAGACCAGGAGCTCTAAGCTGCAGCCACACATCTGCAGGCACATCAGTGCCCAGCTGCCTTCTTGATTTTGCTGTTGTTATGAAGGAAGGGGAGCTCTAAATAAATACCAAACCATACCCAGGAGCTGGGTGAGACACCCCTGGAGAACCTCATGTAAGAAATAAGCTTTGGCAGAAGGATGAATTCCTGAGGAGGGGAAGTTAAAGTGATGCTTTTCTCCTTTGCAGATACTTACATATGTGGTGTTGGGTCTCACCAGGCTCCCCAGACACCCTTCTGCCTCCAGCTGATACGTACGGGCAGGCCAAGCAGCTTCTGATACAGCTGTTTGGCAGCAATGGGACATGCTAATGCTTGGAGCAGCTCCTACCACCACTTCTGGTGGAGTCGGGCTTTCACCATTTCGGATCACACATCCCTGCCTCCTACCCCACCTACCTCCTAGGCAGGGTTGTAGTAGACAACCAGAGAATAATAGAAGCCAGAAAGGCAGCTCCCCATCCCTGAAATGGGAACCCTCTCCCCCATTTTCTGTTCTATCTGGCACCACCCCATTGAGAGCAGGACTTGGTCAGCACTTCCAGGCAGCAGGGAAGATGGAAAGGTCATGCAAGGCTCAGAACCTTTGGCAGATGGCTAGATGTACCAGGCACGTCTCTTATTTCTGCACAGTCACCTCAGCTTGGCTTCTGGCAAGTCAGTGCCAGCACAGGCAGCTCAGCGGGGCTCCCAGCACATTCGGACACGTTCAAGGAGCTTTCTGCCCTCACTGCTGCCCAGTCCAGCTCCACGCAGTGTGATAGGGAAGACCTGCTGGCAATGTGACAGGCCAGACCTTGACCACACAACAGGGCAGACCTTGGCTATGCACTCGCAGGGGCTCCTTCCCTACATTTTATGCTGGCGGACCTTGATCATCCTGTGCTCCTGCCCCCTCCAAGAGGCTCAGCCCCTCTGTCTGTTGCCAAAAGTTTCTGTCTTCTGGTTGCAGCATCACTTGCTTGTGCTGGGTCATGATCCCACCCTGCCAGCGAGCAGGGAAAGAAGCTCCGCATTGTTGTCATCAGTGCTTTGCAGAGCCAGTCACTGCCTTGTTTTCTAAGGGTTTTCACCAGGCAGTGAAGCAGCAATTAGAACAAGGGGCTGAGAAGCAGCAATTGCCGCCTCACTGCTGTTGCTGAATGATGCTTTGACCTCTGGCGAGCAGCAGCACCACTTCCCCCAGTGCCCACGGACTCACTGGCACAGAGACTACACCACCCCCTATTCCTTATTCCTTGAGATCACTGAATGAAGGACTCCCTAGAAGAATGTTACAAAGGAAGATGAAGCATTAGTCCCTGGATCTGTGTAGAAAAGGGCCTGCCCCACATGCACTGAGGGTTTATTCTGCTTACGGGAGGGTTTGGAGGAGAGCGTGGGAACACCCCAGTGCGTTTGTTGAGCGCTGTACAACCAGAGCTCTGCCTCTTTCAATTACATCTTGCCAGCAGATTATTAAATCCTTTAATCTCAGAGCAATGATGCTGATCTAGTTGCCTTACAGCCATTGCTCACACCACATCTGTTGAAAATCCAGATCTGAGATAAAAGCCTGAAGCTTCCCACATGGTTGCCAGCCATCCCTTTCCCCCCCTCTCTCAGCTCCTGTGGGACAACAGCAGAAGTGGGAAGAGGGACGGTGGGGCACAGCCTGGAGGCTGCAGGACATCAGCAAGTGGCCACAGTTTCCCCAGGTCACACAGGACACAGGGACACAGCTCGGGGGCTGCAGACAGGGCCCATCTGGCACATGTAGGCTTCCAGCCTGCAGCCCCTGAAGCTGAACAGGGCTGCAGCTCCTTCCGGCCCACAGTTAGCATGGCCAGAGATCAGTGAAGTGGCACAAGATGCCACAAAGCCATCCAGGATCCCAATAGGATTCATCTGGGTTCACATCAGAGGGTCTTCTCCAAAAGGGCAGCCCCAGGCCCTGCAGGAGAGGCAGCACTTTGAAGTGGCTTTTATTCCTCATCCCCCATTCATGAGGAGGTGCATTTTATCACTCACCCAGCTGTTTTAAGCATCTGGGGGTCATGTGAAAAATGGGACGTTTCCTTTAACGATGTGACTGTAAATGGGAAGATGTTGGAGCTCTGCACCCCGAGCTGGCTTCTGCAGTTCTGCCACTGTCTAATTATAGAGGAGTCAGCTGCTGGCAAACTGATCCATCCTAAATCCAGGCTTAGTGTGTGCGACACTTACCCCTCCAGCTCCCCAGCCCTTTCAATTTGAGGTAAATCTTGCACCGGAGCAGTTCCCTTGCTGCCTTCCCAGGTAGCTGTGGGTGCTCCTGCCCTTTCCCGATCCTCCTGTGTCATGCCTGAGCGGCCTCTGCTGCTCTATGAACACTCAGGTCACGGTCCAAAAAAGCCAGAAAACCTCTGATCTCAGTCCAAAGGATGGCCAGAGCCTGAGGACACAACCGATCAACACCAGGGATGCTCCCAGCAGCCACCAACAGTCCCCCCTCAGCAGAGCTCACCTTCCCTCGCTCTCCTGAACCGGACTCTTGCTTGCACTGCCTCTTCCCATAGCTGCCAGGAGGTGGAGGCAGCCTGGCCCTGCCTACAGGGTCCATAGCGGATGACCGGGAACCAGCTCTGCCTTCAAGCCCTGTACTAGGAACGTGGCTCACTGAGGCTGGGGTGTCCGGGCAAGGAAGGAGGCGTTTCCAGCACTGGTCAGGAGGGTTTAGCAGAAACTGGAGGCTCATGCCCAGATGTCTTTTGCAGAAGTTGCATGGTCAGACACATCTCTCAAGTCACAGAGAAACAGAAAGGTGTTCCATGCAGCAAGGGGAGACATGCTGGGGGTGACAGCTGAGAGGCAGCTTGCTCTGGAATTTGGAATGGGTGGCTCCTCAGCACCCTCCATGCTCCCTAGCAGCGCCAGGAAGAGACTGCAGCTTCACAAGCTCACCTGGACCATCAAAACAGGGACACACAAGGGAAGCCTGGAGAGTATAGCAGATGAGTGTCACAAGCAGATGGTATTATGGCAAACGCTGAACTGCAGAACTGAAACAGAGGAGGAAAACTAGGAAAGAAATCCGGTGGATCTCTGGGAATGATGGTGAGCTGGTGTTGGGGGAAAGCAGCAAAATGCCTGCTGGAACCCCCTGGGTCCCTTTCCTGTGTAGAAGCCAAAAGAAGAAGGCTGAGAGCGAGAAGAACCATTGGTGGGGGTCAAGCAAGAGTGTCCAGTCTGCTGGGGCAGCATCATGCAGGGACATATCCTTTCCCCACCAGGAGGACAGGTTTTTCTCCAGGCCTGGTCCAGCCGATACCAGTACCAGTTAGTCAAACCTCAAGAAAAAACCTAAGGAATGTCAACCCAATGCTGTGAGCACAGAGATCATTGTCCCTGCTGCCAGCCCATGAGCTTATCTCTGTCCCTGCAACAGCATCCACAGAGGCCGAGGTCCCCACGGGGCTGTTAGTGCCTCCTGGGACCCCACCGGCTGTGGCAGGCTCTGTCCAAAGGATGCTCATTGAGCCCCAGCACCATTTCCTGGTGGCAGCCGGGTTAGGAGGGTTTTGGCAGCAAGCCTCACTGGGAGTGAGCCTCACTCATAGCGAGCACCAGGACCTGGGAATGAGGGACAGTGGGGATGATGAGGAGCTGAGCAGAGGTGGAGGGCAAGTTCTGGAAGCTTTGAGACAACCTTGAACAAGGTTTTGGGTGGAGGGAGCTGGTGGCACTGGCCAGCCCTGCACCAGATGCATCCAGGGGCTGAGCACTGTCTGCCCATGGGGAAATGGGGCTGTCAGTGGCTCAGGAGAGCTACTGCATAGGACATGGGGTAGATCCCAGCACAGCCCTGACACCCTTTCCCCTTGGTCACAACACTGGCAGAGAGCCTGAGGTGGCCCAACTGCCCTAGGGACCACCGAGCCGAAGGAGATGGGATGGGACCACAGGGTTCCATGGGTAGCAGAGCATCACCACCAGCACTGGCACTGGGTGTCTCTTCCCTCCCACATCCGCCTGGTGCAGCTGCCTGGGTGAGGCAGCCAGGGAAACCCGAGAGGCTGGGGCAGACCATGGAAAGGGCATCTCAAGGTCTCCTGCTGCCCCGCTGCCAGCGCCCAGCACAGGCAGAGTCCTGCTGCCCATCCATCCTCACTGCCCCGCTGCTGCCGTGCCGTGGATGTCAAGCTGGAGGGCTCTCCATCACTGCCACCAGCATCAGCACAGCCTCTGGCCTCGCTGTGGGTGACACTGGAGTGATTTGGCTGGGGCTGCTGCTGGAAACCTTGACTTGGCCAGGCTTCCCTCCCATGCCTCATTAATTCCTTAACAACTCTGGCCTGTGGCTTTGCCAAGTCTGGGCAGCCCTGGATTTCCCGGCCCCAGGAGATGCCTCACCCTGGGGGGCTGTCCCAGGGTGGGGATGTCGGGCATCCCAGCAGCTGGGGGGTACATGAGGCCACAGCCTCCCCAGTTTCCCGTGGCCACCCGTGAGAGCTGGGAATTGGCTTGTTTGGCATTTTCCAGCATTTTTTCCAGCTCAGAACATCTCCTGGGAGCAAAGCTTGGCTGTGTTTCCATGGGAGTGTGGGGGACTCAGGCCCTTCCCATCTCATCCCATGATGGCTGCCAGCACAGCCCCCCTAGCGTGGCTAGGAAAAGGGCAACAGCCACCCATATTGGGGTCCTTGCCACTGGCCCCATGGGAAGCCCCTCACATTGTCCCACAGTGGTCCAGAAGAGCTGGCATGGGCAAGGTCGGGGTCCCTGAGAAGCAGCAGAGTGCAAAAACCAAAGGGAAACTGCTCGCAGTGCCCCTCCGCTTGGCAGTCGGGGGCTGGCAACCACTGGCAGGCAGGATGGGGCAAGGTGCTGGATGGCAGGGATGGTACAGTGTCCAAGGGGTGCCAATGTGTCCCAAAGATGGCTGTGGTGTCCCACAGATGGCCAAAGCGTCCCAGGGTTATCAGTGTCCCTGTGGTGGCTGCAGTGTCTGCAGTGGTGACCACAGTGGCCCAGGAATTGCCATAACATTGCAGAGTCAGCCACAGTGTCCCAGCATGGCTGCAGTGTCCCTGGAGTGACCACAGTGGCTGCAGCCTTCAAGAGGTGACTCTGCTGTCCCAGGGACAGCCTTGGTGGCCCAGGGGTGACCATGGTGGCCCAAGTCTGGCAGTGGTGTCTCAGGGGTGGCCATGGTATCCCAGGGCTGGCTGGGGCCATTTTGGGCATGAGGTCAGGGCCTGAATGGTACCCCACCATCGTGTGGCACCGGGACCATGTACCTTGTCCCAGTCAGCCCATTGTCACCCCTGGGATGCCAAGCCCTACCTTGGCCATGGCACCAATGCTGGCTGGTACCCACAGCAAAGAAGGGCGAGGGCAGCATCCCTAGGATGCCATGGAGACCATCAAACCCTGGGGCCTGATGGGAGTGGGACAGTGCACCCCTCACTCTGCAGAGGGACATGCTAGAGGGACCAGTGGGGCCTGAGTCACTGCACAGCTCCGTCTACCCCAGGACTCACTCTGCAGCCCACCTTGTGACTCAGGGTCTCCTAATAACCCCCCTCCCCAAGGGCACTCAGCTACCCCTGCACCATCCCATGCCAATCATGTCACTGTGACCCCCACCCAGCTAGGGCTGTCCTGGGGTCCCCCAGCCCACATCCCCACTTCACACATGGGTGGGATAAAAGCAGTGGTGGGGTTTCCTGGAGCCATGCTGTGGTCCCCATACACACTGTATCTCCCCATGGAGCAAAGGGTGGGAGACTCTGCCCTGGCTGCTTTAGGGGCTGCTGTGGGGAGGGTGGCCCGAAGCCTCATAGTTCCCCTGGCGTGTACCCCCTGGCCATGTACACAGGGCTGGGTCAGTGCTCGGGAGGGGCACAGTAAGGGTCCACTGGCCCCACCACCCCGGGGACAGCCCTGGGCTGCTCTAGAGGCCAGGCCAGAGGCCACCAGCCAACAGCAGTGTGCACTGCTCTGGTGCTGACACCTGTGGGCAAGGGACTGTCCCTGCATGGCACCCTGCCCTGCATGGCACCCAGCCCTGAATGGCACGGTGTCCCTGTATGTCATTCTGCCCCTACATGTCACCCCGTCACTATGTCACCATGTCCTGACAGGTCACCCTAACCTGACATGTCATGCTGTCCCTACCTGTCACTCCCTCCCTACATGGCACTGCTCCTGACATGTTACCCTGTCCCTTTGCCCTTACCTCATGCCCTGCTTAAATATCACCCCCTTCCTATGGGTCATCTGACCCCTACCTGTCACCTCAGCCTGGTCTGTGGAAGATTTGGGGTCGGGGGCTTCTGGAGGAGCAGGGCGATGTGCTTTTCAACCTGTTTGCCTTGAGGACCCTTATGCCACAGGCAGAGCCAGGCAGCACTGGGGTCCTTGTCCCATGGTAAGGCCACTTCCCCTCCATCCCCCCTCCACTACTGTCCACCCTCCCCATCATCTTCATCACCTCCACAAAGGCTTCCATCCCCCCTTGCGTCATCCCTCCCATTCTGCTTCCACTCTCCTTCCATTCCTCCCTCCATCACTGCTGCACCCCCCCTTTAATTCCATTCATCATGCCTCCACTGAAGCTTCCACCTGCCTCCATCCCCTCTCCATCCCTCCTACATCCCTCTCCACCCTCCCGGTCATCTTCTCCCCACCCCCCTGTATTCCCCCTCCTTTGTCCCTTGTCCCACTTCCATCCCCCCTCCAGCCCTGCTGCATCCCCCTGCTACCCCCTCCACTGTGCCCTGCTTTTGTCCCCGGTCCCCTTCCATCACTGGGGCTGTGCCTTCGGCGAGGTGACCGCCCCCTGCCCTCAAAGCTCCTCTGGGAGTCAGCGAACTTGGATTGCACCAGACAGCCCTGCCTATGGCAGCAAATACCCTAATTAATTAATTATGGGATAATCTCTGGTTCCGGGGAACGGGTGGCTGCTGGGACTCGATTAACCACAAGAATGTTTAATCTCCCTGTGAAGCCCCAGCTGCCTATCCCACAGGGTGCTGGGGATTATTCCCACTGGGCTGCAAGAAAGGGACAGGACTGGGATCCAGGACCGGGGTCCAGGACCTAGAGGCTTGGGGCGAGGGGCATACACAGCCTGGGACAGCTCAGGTACCCAAAGCAACACCAGGGTGGCTGGTGAAGATGGCGCTGCCCTGGCCTCGCAGGAGATGGGCAGGGGGAGATATCCCTGTTCCAGCTGCTGGGCCTAGGGAAGAGCTTTGTCCCTTTGCTAGGCTGCTGCCCTCCCCTGCTTCTCCTATCCTCCACCCTGCAGCCAGCATCCCAGTCCTGCATCCTGCACCCCATACCATGTACCCTGCGTCCTACAGCCCAGTCCTGAATCTGTATCCCACATCATGTCCCCTCCATCCTGCATCCCAGCCCTGTATTCTTCATCTCACATCCTAGTCTTGCATTCTGCATCCCACATTCTGCACCCTGCATCCCAGTCCTGCATCCTGCATTCTAGCCCTGCATCCCAGTCCTTTATCCCAATTGTAAATCCCATATCCTTCATCCCAGCTTTGCATCCCACATTCCAATCCTGCATTCTTTATCCTACATCCTGCATCCTTCATCACACACCCTGCATCCCAGTCGTTCATCCTGCACCCAAATCCTGCATCCTTCATCACACATCCCAGTCTTGCATCCTGTATCCTTCACTCAACATCCTGCGCCCTGCACCCCAGGCTTGCATCCCAATCCTGCATCCCACGTTCCAATCCCGCCCCCCGGCCCGCTCCCGCCCCGCGGTGCAGCAGCACAAAGGCCGGACTACAGCTCCCGGCGTGCCCGGGCAGCGGTGCGGGGGGAGCCGGGGCCGCGCACCCTCCCGCCCGTGTCCTGCCCGTGCGTGTGCGTGTGCGCGGCCGGCAGCGAATCAGCCGCGCCGCCCGGCCCCGCCCGGCCCCGCACACGGGCGGTCGCAGCGGCCGCGCTGCCATGAGCGAGCGCCCGGCGGGGCCGCCCCGCCGCCCCCC
>WYDI02007912.1:3393-17202 GCA_009867235.2 Psittacus erithacus | reverse complement strand
AGGCAGAAAGTCAAAACCACAGCACTGCACCAGCTACTAAGAAGGAGAAAAATGACTGCTACTGCTGAACCCAGGACAGGGTGTTTTTATTTTTAAGATAGAAAAGTAAAGATAGGGAGTCTTACAGAAGGTGGAGAACATATTTCACTTATTCATAATCTTTCATTTTTCTTATGGAATGTATAAATCCTTATTTGGAAAAATGTGTAGGTAAGTGTTTTTGTCCTTGACAGTACTACATAATGACTTTTATTTTCTGTATTGTCTAGAGCTTCAAGTGAAGGTACAATAGCTATAACCTCTTAAACATTTTTAGTTTAAAGACTGAAAAAAAATGCTTATTTGGAAGATGGAAATTAAATTGAAGAAATGAGTGAAAGTAATTCAGGCGCAGTAGCTATAAGCCCATGTAGCTATGATCCCAATTACAGAACAACTTAATTAGACGTAGGTGTTATTGTCTATCTCATGGTATTCTGGCTGTTGCAATTATTACAGAATATTGTGTGATTTGTTAATTTTCTTTTTTGGGGGGGGAGGGGGAGGGGAGGGTTAATTGTTGCACTGGTTTATTAGGAGAATCTTTCTGAAGGATTCTGTTTTCCATTTTAACATTTCAATGAGCTAACGAAATGCCTTTAATTAGATAAATAAATTGGAAAGTAAGAAATGGAATAAACCATCTTGAGAAAGGTACAGGAATTAAAATCTCTCTGAGTTTCAAAACCTGAATGAGTATTTGGTCACAATTTTCATTAGCAATTATGTTGAACATTAGGATAAGAACAAGTATGTACCTGAAAGCTCTCACAATCAAACCATTATGGTGGCAACAGTGGCAAAGAGTAATGCCTGATGAAAGGTAAGATGAAAAGGAAAGCATAGATTTGGAGGGATATTATTAATAGTGTGCCTTAAGGGCTATTTGACTGATGTTGCAGAAAGCAGTACTGGTGACACAATCAGCGCCATCAGTACAGGAGAGAAGCACAATATGTCATGAAAGAATGGAACTGTTTGAAATGAGATGCCACATAATAGTACAAAGTGTGGGGGATAACATTAAGGATTGTTACTACAAAAAAAAAAAGCCAAACCTATGAAATAGTTTTTTTATAGGAGCCTGGTGAAGCCGATTGGTAGATGGCAGCGGAGGAAGGCAAAGACTGGGTACAGAGTTAGGCAGAGAATAACTCTGAAAAAACCACTGTCTTGCAAACTTATAAATGAGAAATAAATATTTTAGAATGTAGCAGAAATGTTTCTAGAAGTAAGAAGCATTAAAACCATTATGCAAACACCACTAAAGCCACATATAGGATCTATATACAATTCTGATTATTCAAATTAAAACAAAATTTATATTGGAAATTGTCTCTTTTCTCAAAAGGTTTTGTACTGTCCCTTGCCATTCTTATTTTTACCTATAGTATTTTAGGATTCAGCAACTGGGGTTTCCTTTGGCACTTAAGGAATTCTAACTTTTTTTTTTTTTCATTTTGCATAGAGTTGGAAAGTGACATTCATTTTCAATGGCTTTTAGACCTGATAGCCATGCAATAAAACTGATGTATTTCATGTAATAATATTGATATATTTGGTGTATTTTATGATTTCTACCATGCCTATTGATTTTTGACTAAAGTTACGAAGTACTAAAACTAGCTTGGCATCTGCCTGTATGAGAGCCTATTCTGTAATCTTTGTTCTGAATTTGTTGATCTTTGGAGCACTCCAGCAAGCACTTTACTATGTCTTCAGGAATCTAAGGCACAGAACAATTTAAATTTTTACTACATTGTTCAGGTGGTATGTGAAAAGAATGAGCCATGAAGTCAGCAGATTTTTTAAAGCAGTTTTCCTAGGTACAGGTTTTAAGGACTGCCTGAAGACTGCTCTGTGTGTTTTTCTTTAAAAGCATCATTAAAACAAGTGTTTCCAGTGTGTTTGTCACAATTCTGCTCAAGCAGGAAGACATTCTGGGAATCAGTTGCAAGGGATCAGATGAATGTAGGCTACACAGTATGATCTGCCCAACAGACTGTAAGCAGAAAGTTACCCCAAGAGTGACCAGGCATTGTGCAGATCTCTCCTCAATTCTAGCCACTTACCCTTGGCTAGAACAAGCTGCTAAATCAGAGATAAATCAAGGTGTAAGCAGGAAAAAGAAGCTAAAGAGCAGCTATGCTACACATAATAAAAGATTAGCGCCAAATATTGATTCTTAGAGATTGGGACTGCGTTAGTACCTATTCCTTATGTAAGAAGTGATGCAAAATGTTTTGGCGAGAAATCAGATATACTTTTGCATACAATGTACTTGCAGCCTGAAAGTGTATCAAAAATTGAAGATTAGATTTCAAAGAAACCCTCTACATTACTAAGTGTAAGCTAAACACCATGGCCATCTCTTTTTCCCTAACAAACATATCTGAATTTCATAGGCAGTATAAATTCAATATTTAGATCATGTGGAGAACTGAACATCTTGAAGAAGTAATCTTTTGCATAGAACATAATGACACTGATGATCTTTCTGTAGTAATGACAGAGATCTATTTTCATGAGCTATAGACATTCCTCATGCCAAAAGACATAATGCTTGAACTTGAACATGAATCTAAACTGGCATTACAGTGGCAGGCAGTCAAATAATTTTTATCTGGATATAGGTCTTGTTAGCCATTTCCAGTATATAAAAAACTAATGAGACACTTATGTACTATATTGGAGACTGAAGCCATTGACATATCAAGTCAGCTCTGAGCACATCATTGAAATAAATTAAGTTTTTACAAGGGTTACTGTAAAATACAGTTGAGTGATTTGATTTTTAAAATTGTAGCCTCTCCCACATACTTCCATTGTGCTTAAGGAGCAAATAAAAATGAACACGCATGTTTAGTATCCTAGTGATTAAAATAAATTGTAAACACTTGCATTAAGACTTTTTAAAAATATAGCTGAAGAGTTTTAACCTTGATAATAATTATTTGCCAATTCATTCAATAAGATGGTGAAACTAATCTTATTTAATTTGCTAATTTATATTTACTAGTATTTTCTTACATTTCCTGAGTAGAATTAACAAGTGACTTTTATACTCTGAACCTAAAAAGACATCTGCATGTCAATAACTGAAGGCAAAATGACATTCTACCTAAATGCTGTGGGACCATTCACAAAATTCTTGTGGGATTGGAGTTTAATGGATGAGATCCATTTCCCCTGACTGTAGACATCTAATAGTCATTAACATATCAATGTGCTAAATCCCTGGACTCACTTTGGAGTAAATGGAAGGAAATAAACATCTCCAGAGAATTATCCAGTTCAGCTGTCTTATGCTTTTGCTTATGGTAAAACAAAATATTTCCTGAGTTTAGCATGACTCACTACAAAATAATCAAATAATTCAGGCTGGAAGGGATCCTAGAAGTCAGCTAGTCCAGCTCCTTGCTCAAAGCATGTCTCATGAAAGCAAATTGCTCAGGGCCATCTCTTGTCAATTTCTGAACACTTCCCAGGATGATGATTCCACAAGCTATGGCAATATTTGGTCACCTCCTGGGGAAAAAACAAAACAAAACTCTAATACTGAATTGAAATTTGCCATATTCCAGCTTGTGTCTGCTACATGTCATCCATATACTTAGGCAACAGTACTTTGTATGCTCGAGTGGGGTGAAATCCATCTCACTTGAATTATCGTCAACTCATAATTGTGCTGGAATTATAAAAAGAAAATTAATAATTATAGATGCACTTCATTCTCTAGCTCATCATTTTGCCTACTGCACATTCTGCACTCAAGAGACAACAGTAATACACTGATACTGCATATAGCTTTCAGTCATTCAGGTTGTTCCTGTTTCTCTGCAAAACTCCTCTGCCTCTTCCGTACAAATAAAGCATGCTAAGACTGGAATTCCTCAGATGTTTTCTGTCTGCAGCCAAGTGAAATACCTCATACCTGCATTCTACTCTCTTCTCTTTCCCCTGGTGATATTAATCTTGTTCTTTTTCCTCAGTGTGCCAGTGTAACTATTTGTGACTTCAAAGGGAACAGAATAAGAGGTCTCATGAATGCTAAAACTGTCCTGCCTCCCACTATCACTTTCTTCTGCACAAGCTCTTACAAATCTAATGGAATACAGCTGCTTCTACTGCCACATCAGTTAAGAAAATACCTGTAGAAGCATAATGTCTGTGTTAGTTCAGTTATCTTACATCATTACTCCAAGTTTAATTCAAAATAAACCAAAGTTAAAATATTGCAGGAAAAGCTTGAGGATCTTGGAGGACACCTCGTTGAGCATGAGTCAGCTGTATGCACTTTCAGTGGTGAAGACCTACTCATGGGGATGCATTAGCTACACTGTAGTCAGCAGGGCAAGGGAAGTGATTATTCTCCTCTACTTTGCATTCCTGAGGCCATATCTGAAATACCTGCATCTAAAATACTGTGTCCAGTTTCATCTCCAGTGGAAAAGAGATGTGTATTTTAAACCAGTTAGTGAAGAGGCTGGTCTAGAGGACTTGCACAATACCTCACGCCTGATTAGATTCTATGCAAATATCCTGTCAGCGAAGAGTTCTGATCCCTAGGTGCATTTGTTTGAAACTTGTTAATTGTTTTTTACAACTGATCACTATATTTTAAGGTAAAGGACAACAGGGGTTTTAGTACAATCTTCACTAATGCCAGAACCTTGCTTCAAATGATGAAAGATTGGTTAATTTTTATAGTAAAACTTCTTGCTTTTTAATCTTGATTGCCTGTGTTGGTTGCATTAGTTCCTAGCTGAGGAGTTCCCTTCTGTGATCTGTCATCAGTCTCTTGTGTAACTTTGTGCCGCTTGGATAAGGCATTCACACTGCATGCCTTTTTGAAGTGAAGCTGAGTTAGTATCTAGGCACCCTGTGGATTCAGTGAAGAGCATTTCTTGACTCTGTTAGATGCTCTGGATTGTCTTCTCTCTCCATGTAAGGGCTCTAGCATTTTAGCTTTGATATGTGAATTTGATGTCCAAGTTAAGTATTGTGAATGGCTTCTTTTCACAGCACCAAATTAAATCTGTTTCCATTCTCCACTGTGTGTCAGTGCATAGGGGATGACAAATCTTCACTGTCTCAGTGAGATGTTGAAGAGATCATACTGTAAGTCAATCCATTACAGCACTGTCAGGATCTTTGTCAGAGCCTTAGGTAAAAGGAATAGTGTGCTTGAAAGGTAATTATTTCTCTCAGTTTACTTGCAGACAATAAAAGGATTTGTTTTGACCTTTTCTTTCTTTCTGAAGAGGTGAAACAGATTTACTGAAATGAAAGTGACGCAGACTTGTGCCATTGCCATCAGGTTTTAGTAGTTACCATGATAATTCAGTTGTGAAAAGAAAACAAAGGAATCTGTGATATACAGTTAAAGAGTTCAGGCCAAAAATGTTGGTTTGGGAACAGCAAGTGTACCCCTTTATTTTAATACTTAAGCATATCTATTAGAATACTTTGTCTTGTTAATATTGTTTGTGATAAGTATTTTATATGACCTTTTTAGGAAGTATATGGAGTATATAGTATTCAGGTTCACCATCAAATTCCCTACAAGTGACAAATGTTAGATTACTTTTCTTTAATACATGAATGAACAACTGCCTATTAACCTCTGTGCATCATTTTGAATTATTATATTGACATGTGTTGTAAAGTAAGCAGTAGAAGACTTTACCTTAGATCAGAGAATCCCAGGAAAACCCAGCAGCTTCCTAGAGCAGTTTTCTGCATTCAGTATTTTGCTTTCTTCTAGGTTAGTACCAAAAAGGAAGCAACATAGCATTAAGGTATAAATACCTAATTTTTTAATGTAGAAGATAGCAGTGATATTCTCCATATTTATGTACAAAACAAACATTTGCACAATCATTCAGAAAATTATAATTGTCTTTCACAATAGTGTGTGGCTATAATCTAATTCTCGTGGCGTTCATGAGCACTTAAATGACCTCTGTAGGTTGCCAAAGTTTAGTTGCTGAAACTAATGCATGTCACATGTTTTAAGTTTAGGCTTCCATACAGCTACTTAAACTTTTGCTGCTTCTGTTGAAAAAAAAAAATTATCATACATATCCCATCATCATCTAAATGTGGGATTTCAGAATTAGATACATTGTTCCTAACTTACTGCAGATAGTAAGGAAAGCATTGGCATTTGCAAAATAAAGTTGCTATAGACACTTAAAAGGTGAATAAAAAACACATTAAATGGCAATTGCACGTTAGCACATGTCAGTGCTGTTTTGAGAAAGGGCCCTACATTCAAAAATCATTTCAAGAAACCTCTAAGTACATTGTTCAAATTTCTGTGTCATAAAAGAGCTTGAAAGAAACATTGCTTAAAATGTTACGTAGAAAAGTGTAGGAATTCAAGAAATTAAAGCTAGGGAAGTCAGTCTTTGCAACTTAATACATTACTAGTAAGTGAAACTAAAAATGCAATGAAGAAAATAATCATTTCATTTAAAAAAAAAATTATGTTTGTTCAGAAAAATCTAAGGCATACGTCCTGAATACACTATCATAAATTCAGTAAATATGAACATAATATGTACACTCAAGGGAAGTAAGTGATCAGCACATATATGCTGTTACATAGAAAGTACTTATTGTATGTGTTGCTCCTGGTACTGCCCATTATTATTTGGGTTTTTTTGTTGCCTTTCTTTTGATTTGTAAAGCTAAGACTCAGAACTTGTCAAAAGGTGTAAAAATTACTTGAACACTGAGAAATATTGGGCAGTTTCAGAAAACTGACGTATCTTCCTTCACGGATATATTTCTTCTTACTGCAGATCTAATGCATTTGAAGTGCTGGCACTCGATGGAGTTAGTACTGGGATACTGCAGTTTTATACAGCCCAGGAGAGTGCTGACTGGCTGAGAGCAATGTCAACTAACATCAGTGATTTGACACTTCAAAATGTATGTTTTTTCCTGCATATTTTCTTCTCTGTGCTATTGTAAGTTATTTCTAATTTTCCAAGGGTAGAAAATAATTCACATTTAAGTTGCAATATATAAAACACGTGTATGTGGAGGAAAAGGAGAATGAAAGAGCAGGGAGAGGTTGTGTGTTCAATCAAAAGTATCAATACATTTTCAAGACTTGCAGTGTTATTATAGAAAAGAGAGTGGTAGAAAATCAGATGGCATTTACTATTTTAAAGATTTTTTTAATGCAAAATATTCATCCTTTCTGGTCATTTCACAGATCGTTAGATCTGACCAAATACTTAATTTTTACTTTTTTTTTTTTAATTAAAACTGGCTTGAAATTAATTTTGATGATTTTGAAGTAGGCGCGTGGAAATCCTGTAGCAGGTGAAGCAAGACTTACAGAGGTTTATTGGGAGACTGTACTTTTACCTCTGTAAGTTGACTAGGACTTGATTTCTTTAAGGCTGTCTTATTCCATCTTTCTTTCTAGAAGTACAAAGGTGCTTACACTGCTTTAAGTTATTCCTGTAAATTCATAAGTAGCGTTTGCTAATGCAAGCAGAAGTATTAAACAGACCCTGGAGAAACACAAAATTATTAGTTGAGCAGCACATTACTATTCCAAGAAAAACCAAGTGAAAACTATTGAAGATTCTGGAATGAAACATGAAGTTAAATTGATTCTTGAGAATGTACGATATTGAAAATATATTTCCATCTATTTGAATGGTAGAAATTGATGGCAAAAATATTAGAGCACAGCTGCTCCTGGAAGAATTGCCTGTGCAGGTTCTTAATCTTTTTTTCTTTCAATGTGTTCAGTCTGTAACTTCTTTTATAAACTATGATTAAGTAACGTGTCTTTAATTTATACTTTGTACTTGGATTAATTTTTCCTTAGACCTTCAAATTATATTGTGTAGAATTTGTACTGGATTTCAACATAAATCTTTGGTAGAAACAGATTATAAATTGAATTTTTTTTTCTGGTCTTCAAAAGTTATTTGGAACCACATTTCATAGAATCATAATTGTTCACTTATTAGATTAATCCTTTTTAAGTATTCTATTGATTAAGCAATGTCTTTGACAAAATTGATCATTTTTGCTTATGACGCCTTCTTTATAGATATTCTCTATTCTCTATTTAGTGATTTTTATAATTTACAGGGTATTACTATTTGATTTTACATTACTTCATTTACATTACTAAGAAAGTAATATAAATTATTCATGAAATTTCATAATCCCTTACATGTGAATAGCAAAAACAAGTGTATGGTAATATTTTTAGAGTGATTCCAGTGCATAGTTACTAAGCCAAATTCTTTTGCTTTTTAAAGAAATCTGCTCAATAAAAGCCACTCCAAGGATATAGGTGAATAAGTCAATAAAAAGTGGTTATAAATGCAAGCAGGTTTTATTAGTCATAGAGTTGTAGTCTGTTTTTTTTCAAATGCACTATGTGTAGTAGCATATGTTCTGACATAGTGACTGTGTTCTGACCAGTCTGCAGCAATATTTTATTATATATTGAGTACTTGCATTGGTCTTCTCTATTATCTATTGCAATAGTGAACTCTATAAACAAAGTAGTCCACCTGGTGTTCATAAAAGTGGCTGTTCTGGGGACTGGTCTAAGAAACAGCAGCTAGGATAATAAATTCACATGTTTTCGTTCTTGGTGATGAAGAGAGTAAACTCTATACAGAACATGTCAGAAGCAAGTAAACATTTTGCTTGTACTTAAAGCTTTACAGGTTTTGTCAAGTGTGTAGCATGTGTATTTTAATTACTGATCATCAGAACAGGAGATGCAGTAGTCAGTGAGAATCCATTTCATTGCAAACCGTTATTTAAGACCAGGAGACTGAGGCTGGAGTGCAACTGAATTGTACAGCAAAAGGTGGCTGGAGAGCTCTTCCTGCCTCTTGGCAGGACACATATAGTTTGACATCCACAGTGCTTTGAGCAGGGCATCTTGTTAAGGTTTCTTGAAAATCCATTTTGAATTACTTTTATTACCTCAGTACTGCTTTTTCACAAAATTATTCTTTCCTTATTGTACTTCTGAAATTGATGTTAGGAAATGGATCTGTAATTCCTCAGAGTTTTTTCCTCTTTCTGCACTTCTCCACTTCTGTAGCATACCTCCCACATTCTCAAGGAGTAACTGAAGATAATCATTACTGGTTTCTACTTTGGGGTTATTTTCATGAGTCCTTGCTGACTCTAAGTTCAGTTGCTTCTCCAAATATTTAAACTGTTAATTCTCTATCCTGTCCTATGCCATCATTTCTATGTGTAAATTAACTGCTAGATATGTGGTCACAATGGAACTTCTTGCTGGTATTGTCAGCAGAAAAAAAGTCGGCATTTTTACCTGACTTATTACTATGTAAGCAATACTTGCAATTGTTCACTTTAAACTGCCACATATTTTTAGATTTTGTTTGTGCTGATATTTGTTTCTTGACTTTAGCAATTCTTTCTGCATCTTGTCCATTTGTATTTCATCTGTGCCTATTCATGCTACTCTTACACACATGCTTTGTCATATGTTTGCATACCATTTTGAATAATTTCTTTTACAATTTTAGTTCTTAAATAGCTCCTGATACAGATTGTTTTCTTACAGTGCACCCTGTCTTTCACATATCACTTTACCCTAATATACTTTATTTTTTCATACTACAGTATTGTTTAGCAGCTGGCAGCTCTTTGTCATACCTCCTGCTGATGCCAAGACAATCCTAATGTAGACAGTACAAAAATAGCTCTGCCACAATGTGACACTTCTGCTAATGTCAGGCTACTCTTTTGAAGTACTGAAACATCTAACTTGTATGTAAAGACAAGCTCTCTGGGGACCAAGTGTAAAGGAGGAGTCATCTTTCAATAGTGAAGATGTGAGAAGGCATCACTGCATAAGGAAGCTACCCCAGGATGTTAGCATATCTAGAAAGTGTTACTTGGTAGATGAGAAGTAAAAATACTGGTACTCGCCTGGAGAGAGTTTGCTCTTAGAACACAGAGGAGAACAGGGAATACTGTAACATGGAGAAGGATATAAGGGTATCTGCTTACTGATATATGCCTTGTACATTTAGTCTGGAAAATCTCCAAGTAATAATCAGCTTTAAAAGCAGTATGGATCACTTCTTTTCCTAAGCACCCTTACCCCAAAATATTCATTCCTCTATTCATATTGTTTTTCACATGCTTTTCTACCAGTATAAAACTTTCCTACCATCTTCCTTTGTGATTCAATTCCCAAACTTCTCAATGCACTCAAATCTCCTCACATTTACCTTTGGCAGAAATAAATAGAGATGAATCAGCACCTCACATTTATTTCTTCATACGCCTCTTTTCTCGCAGAAGGAGGTACTGTTGAAGAAACTGAGGGGAGAGAGGGAAGAGAAACTGGCAGTGAAGCTGCCAAGATGAAACAAGAAGGACAGGAAACAAGTTGATCTGCATGTGTTTCTCACTGCTTCTTTTCTTAATTTGTTCAACTAGCGGTTTCTTTGTAGGCTGAAGTAGCAACGCTGTGCTGGAGATGTTTTTTGGGGGAAAGGTTCTTTGGAATAATTTATATTTCTCTCTCTGTTTCACACCATTCAGATAGTCAACTATTAAGTACATGCAGCTTTTCTCTTGGATCATAATTGTTTCCTTTGAAACATAACACTGAACATTAATGCAGTCATAATCAGTAGAATCATCTAAAGGTAATGCTGACAGTTCATTTATATTATAAAGACTTATTTCTTACATTTCTCAAGGTTGGGTTTTTTTTTCCCCAGTATCTTTTAATGGTGCTATTTAAAATAAAAAATAAATAAATATGTAGATGAGTAGCTCATAAGCAGGTAAGAGATCAAGTTAAGATGCAGTTTTTCCACTTTGAACATTATTTATGATTTGTATAAGTTTTTCCAGCAGTTTCATTGGAGCATGCTAGAAACTTGAAATTTTGCTTCAAAACTGGGTTATTAAGCCAAATCACGTTTATGCCTTTGAAATCTTTTTTTAATTGTATACATCACAATTTATAAACCTTTTGGTTTATGCCTTTATGTATATTTATGTATATTTAAGTGATACTCTGTATTGCAGTGGAGTGACATTTCTGTATGAATAGGGAGAAACCTATGAAATATGAGTTTTGAACATGCATATAAAGAAAGAAAGGATTGAGAAGGCCTTGCTTTCTTTACACAGCAGAATTTGGGGTACATGCAGATGGAAATAAAATCCTTGTGTGTAGGAAGCAGTATACAAATTTAACTGCCTCTGTGATTATGAAAACAGTCCTATTCCCAGTGTGAAAACACATGATAATTTTTTCTTTTGCTGCTGCTTTTTTTGTTGTTTTTAAACACAAAAATTTCCATTTGAAAGTGCCACAGTTCATACTACTGAGGTTGCAAAGGGAAGCCAATAAGGGTATGAATCACATTATCTAAATTTAGCCAAGAAAAAAGCAGTCACATAGGGTATTCTTGTAGCCAGGAAAATAACATAGGTGCCTATCAAGATCCTTCTGTTTCTTTGCTGTCTGGAAAGAGTATAGGTGTATTAGATGTGTAACTCTCTCATTTTTTGGCTTGCTAAGGTTAAATGAGATAAGCCCCATCCTGGGAGGTATGTAGATTTTGGTATATGGTTCTGCATAAGTTAATCCCCATCCTGTTCTTGACCCGTATGTATGCATTTAGAACAGAATATAAGAATTACAGTTGCTTAATAGTTCCTTTTCCAAGTTTCCTGCAGTCTTTTTTCAGATCCGGGTTTTTGGTTTTAGTAGTTCCCATGCTGTCTCCAACTCCCATTGCTGTGCTGCAGTGCTGAAAGCTCATGCGCTGCCCGCAAGGTGTAGCGTGCCCCATTTGTATTCCTGTCTCTCCACCAGCTATGGAGACATGTAGAGAACATGTGGTGCCAGATGAAGTGGAGAGCGCATACTTCTCTCTCTCTGTCTTATGTGACATAGGGACGTAATGTGATGCAGGGGGTCTTTCCTCTCCCCACAGTTATATCAGGGCTGCAGCTGTCTCTGCTTTGAATAGGGAAATGAGCTGAGTGAATAGCTGTGGAGTCCAAAGCATTCTTCCCTATTGCCCTTACTATTGGGAAGTGGTACTGGCTATGAGGATGCTCTTCGCAATACTCAGCCCTCATTCTGCAGAAAACCTGCACGGCCAGTCTCACATACATTTTTCCAGGCACATCTGAACACGATAAAATAAAAAGTAGCATAACAAAAATTCTTCCTGTCACACAGGGAGCTTAAGTGTTTTGACTGAACCAAAAAGAGAAGTGAAAGGAGACAGGATCCCAGCTAGTCCTGTTTATTTGCACTTGTTTATGCTATAGTAATCTCTTTATTCAGCATTTCTCCTGCAAGGAAATAACATTTTCTGTATGTTTAACATGGCTTCTATATACTTTGTGTGTGTATTTGTGTCTGAACCATGGATAAAGGTTGGAGCTGAATATGGGCAGAGTGTGACGGCATTCCTACTAACCTTAAAGTATTCTGGGTGCATTTTCATCATGTCCTGCACAACGGCTCAGGATGAAGCCTGAGGTCTGATCACCAGTTTGGTTTATCCATGTTACAGAGTGGGGTTCTTGAGTTCCCGCTGGTTTGTTACTGTCGGGGCCCCAAGCTGTGCCACCTCTTCCCCCTCCCAGTGTTCTCCAGGCCACCTCTGGCACACTGCAGCTGTGCAGGCTTGGGTCAGGCTGCTGTAGGCTGTGTGCAAGAGCTGCAAGGAGCCTTGCTGGGGGCCCCTCTGCTCTGCTTGGCGGCTGCATGTCAGCTCCATCCTCATCATCATTGCTGTTATGGTGCAGGTGTCAGTACCTGCTGTTTTTTGTTCTGCCGTAGTAGTCCCTGTTACTCCCCTGGCAGAGCCCCTTTAAGGGGCTGGCAAACTCTCCCAGCACTGTACCCAAAGTGACGGCCAGGCCTGGCAGATGCCCAGGCTCCCAGAGGGTCTGGCCACCTCATCCCCAGAGCCTGAGTCACTCCCAGTTGTCTGACCCAGCAGCACATCGCCGCCATTTGACCACACAATTCATTTCCAGCAGGCTGCAAAAGGAAGTATGTGGCAGAAGGAGCCCTAATGGCCCATAATAGGTTAGGAATGAGTGCTACAGCCCTGAAACTTTGTATCATCCTGTGTCCATACAATCAAGGCTCCTGCCCTTGTCCTGTAATCCTCCACATCGCATTTTGTCCTAGGGTCATTTTGTTTATGGTCATAAATAATTCACTCTGTGTCAAATAATGACTTGTTATTGCCATCTATTAGCTACAAGTGTGTATGTGTGTCTATATTTTATATACTTCATAGCTATATATACACCTATAAGATTTATATATATAAGTTTTATACATATAATTATACCATACAACTGTAATTTGCTGATACCAAGTAGGCAATAGTCCTATAGTCATTAGTGTGTATGTTACAGCTAAAAAAGCTGTAATATAGTCCAGACAGTCCAGACAAACCCTGGCACATCCTGAGGCCCTTGTCATTACCATAACACAGAGCCTCTTGGCCTCTCAGAGGTATACTGGGTCTGGCTATGATGGATATAACCTTCTTCATACCAGCCATATGATGCTGTATTTTATATTTGTCATGGTTTAAGCCCAGCTGGCAACCCAGAACCACGCAGCCACTCACTCATTCCCCTTTCTTTCCTCGCCCCTCTCCCAGAGGAATGGGGAGGAGAATCGAAAGAATGTAACTCCCACGGGTTGAGATAAGAACAGTCCAGTAACTAAGGTATAAC
>WYDI02007910.1:0-21015 GCA_009867235.2 Psittacus erithacus | reverse complement strand
CTATGGCTGCAGTCCCTGATGCAGAGTCCCTCTCCAGCATCCTTGTAGCCCCCTTCAGACACTGGAAGCTGCTCTGAGGTCTGCACACAGCTTCTCTTCTCCAGGCTGAACAGCCCCAATGTTCTCAGCCTCTCTCCATATGGGAGGTGCTGCAGCTCCTGAGCATCCTCGTGGCTTCCTCTGGACTTGTTCCATGTCTTTATGCTGGAGACACCAGAACTACATCTCCCAAAGCAGGCCAGCAGCCCCGGGGCTAAGGTACCCCACAGCAGAGTTGTGCCATGCACGCAGCTCAAGGGCCTGCGGGCGCCGAGTGGTGCTTTGGGTTCTGGGTCACAGGCTGCTGCCGACTGACATGTTGTTGGTAAGGCAGGACATCCTGCTATTGGCATTCTGGCTGTGCAAGTTCGTGGTTTGGGTTTACCCTGTTGTTGGTCAAAAGTAAATATATCAAGACCTGATTAAAAGATGATCATTTGTTGTTACTGTTTAATCATTAGTGACCTGCACCCATTAGAGTGTTGCCTATTAGGAGACCTACATGGAGTTCTGCAGATATGCTTGCTATAAAAATATCTGTGGTCATGCACTGAGTGAAAACTATTAAAATACACTTTGCTTATAAACTGGGGGAAGAGCTATTCATAGGAGGTGGTTTAGAAAGTAAAATACCCATTTAAAAATATGTATGATATGGTTTCTTTACCCACCCGTGTAACGCCTTCTACTTATTAGAATTTGAGTTTGATGGCAACAAAATGGAGCCTTGAATCTCCTTGGATTCTTCTGAACAGATGTGTCCTATATGAGGAAACCCCTGTGAGCTCTGTGTTCTCTTGTGAGAGGAGGGTCATGAACCAGAAGCGTAGGTCCTTGCTGCACCAGTTCTTATCCAAGCCTGTTGTTCTGGAGGCAGGCTTTGTTCTTGGTGAGACTTCAGTTCCACAAGCTGTTCCTGCGGTTCTCTGGTCAAGATAACCAGCCGGGTGCTCCATACGTGATACCCTGAGCTGATGCGCTGCCTCTGTAGGAACGTTAACTGGAGAAGATACGTTATTTGCTCAGTAAGTAGGGAATTTATGGTAATATTTTGTAAATGTTGCGGAGGGAATGGTGAAATCCCTTCAGCTTTCAAGATTAGGCAGCGTTAATGAACTGGAACATGTGCTGCATTATTTGTGGTGGAAAAAACTTGCTGATCAGGATTCTATTTATTTCTGAGTGAACTAGAAGTTATGCTTGAGTACATGTATACCTGTAATAGAGCAGAAGACCTTGAAGATGGGGGGTATACGTATTCTTTTAGAGTGGAATGCTGTGAATGGTAACAGTCCTGTCCTATTGAAATCCATGGGATCTGGTATGTATTATAACCACTTTGGAACCTTCCCTGAGTATGTCTGTCTGCAAATGCACCACAGTTCCTCCTGCCCAGCTATTTCAGCATTTGCAAGAAGCAGCAGGTGTGCCTGGCAACCTCTCTTACTAAGCTTGGTTTGTATCTTGTTCTTCTACCATTGTTTTTCCAGTATTAGTACATGTTATAATCCCAGAGGAGCATAGCTTGTGGCAGGTCATGCATGGAGATAACACCATTGTACAATTAGTTCTTGCTCTACTGATACTCTTAAATCACATTCTTGAAAAGTCATTCAATATTGACTGAAAGGCACAGAAAGGAAAGATTTGTGCCCTGGAGCTCCATGGCAGCTGTGAAAAACATGCACATTTATCCTCTTTTTCAGTTAATTTAAGTCAAGATGCTTTAAAGTAAGCTGTGAAACTTTGCTGCTGCAAGCTGTTGAAACAAAACCTAGGTGCTATCTCTCGTTTTAGCTCACAAAATTGAAGATGGGGAATTGTTTACCTTGCAAGAGAGATGCATGGGAGGATGACATGAATCAAACTACAGTTACAAGTGAAGCTTCTGCTGTTGTTCTTGTAACACAGGAGCATGGAGACGTTCCATGAAGAGGAAAGTAAAATCAGAATCGCATAAGGTCCTTTCTTTCCTTTAAAGGAAGAGACATGGTTTTGCCATAGGCTTTTGGTTCATCTTTTGCTTTAGTCTCTAGACTTTTGCTAAGACTGCTTAGTTTATCCAGTTTTCTGACATCACGGGTAATGAGGCTGTAAAACTGCCTGCCGTAGGAAATAACTGGGGCAAAATGAGCCCACTCACCATAGCAGGGTGGAAAGAAAGACTGAGTGTGTTTGTGGAGTATAAAACTACATGCACTTAATCTACACAAAGTGGCCCAAAAGGAGAAGACTTCCTGCATTGGACTCGAAGCTGAACTCTGACTGTTTAGACACTGAGACATGGGGACTGGTGGTTCTACATCTGCTCTGTTAGGGATTCTCTAGCTTCACCTGCAGTGAGGTACTGGCAGCAGCCAAATACTATCCTAACAGGCTACGCTGTAGTTTATTCCGTTCTTTCCAGATTTGTAAGGTAACTGGTTTCATACATGTAAGTTTGTTTATCATGGCTTGTTCCTGGAATAGCACTAACATTGTGCTTCCAGATGAGTAGGTTTCTGGAAATGAATGAAAGAAGCAGAGTACCTTGAGCTTTTTTGTTGTCGTTGGTGATTTTGGGGTATTTATTTTTGTTTTGAGGACCATATAAAAATACAAGACCTTATTCTGTTGCTTAATGAACAAAACCTTCATCTGCTGATCATTATTTCAGCACAGATGCCTGTAACTCAAACTCTGTCAATCTGCCCATGCAGCTCTGTTCTTGAATTGCTGAGAACAACTGTGGGGGTGGACTTAAAACATGAAATTGCCGTGTGTGCTTGTGTTTTGTTTATGCAGTGCTCATTTTTAAGAGTACGAGATTGGATTTGCTTAATATTTGCTCTGCGTGTCCCTCTGTGTGTGTATACATAATATATACAAACCCCCAAACTAGAAGATGATCACCAAGCCTAAGCTCTGTTAATGGAAGAGACTGTGACATTGTAAACATGTTCCATTGAATCACGTTGTCAACTGAAAGTTAAGTCTATACACAGAGTAAGGTGGGAGTTACTTCTAAAACCTGTGCATGAATTCACTGGTGCTTTATTACCCCTATGTACTGAATACAACACAGATCACTCCTAGGCTAGTGTTGTCAACTGAGAGATTTCTCATTGATAAACTTAATACTTAATATTAATAAAAGTAGTTTTTAATATCTAGGCTGTTCGTACACTTAGAATGGTAAGAGAAATAGAAGCAAAGTTTTTACTGGGCATCTTTCTCATCACAAAGTCCTTGCTTTTTTTTTTCCCGAGATGGGATTAAAGAGGCAGCCATTTATATCTTCTTTATGGACTTAGAAAGAATTCCATATTTCACTTCATTTCATGGACACTTCTTTGTCTTTACATAAGGCTTCTGTATGTGAAATACTTGATAACAATAGTTACTTCATAGCGATTTTGGCAATAAGGGCTTTGTATTAGACTGTAGGATGATGCCCACAGTAGGCACAGCCTGGTAAATTGCGGAAGGTGAAATGTGAGATTGGATTTTCTAGATCCTGATGCCTGCCTAAAATCATTTCACAGCTACTGCCTTACAGCCCTTCTTCTCAGTACTGCCGTGGGATAAAGCCGTTCAGAACTGGTTGAACTACCGCCATATTCAAGCAGAAGGTCCAGCTTCAGCCACATTGTCACCAGGCGGAGTGGCTCTACTCAAGTGGGTTTCTGTTTGACTGACTTTAAAAAGACCAAAAAAAGAGGCATACTTAAATTTAGTGATACAAGTGTCAACTGCCTGGTTACTAGAGAAATGTTCCTCATAGAAAATACTCTTCCTTTATGAATCATTTAGCACATCAGAGGTAATATAATCAAAATACATTGCTGCCACGAGAGCAGTGTCTCCTTGCATTGAAAATAATGCACAGTTTTGACTACGTTTATTTTTCAGGCTTATATTCTGCCAGCAGCAAGAATCATTTTCCTGTGATGCCTTTACAACTGACAGTATCCCAATTATCTTTCCAGCAGCATCCTATAGTCTCACTGACATTCTATAAGCATGTAACTATTATGGTGTAAGTCATTTGGTAGTGTCTTGCAGGTTTTGTGATGCATCTCCCCTTTGTCTTGCTACATTATAAATGATGATTTGGGTTGGGTTTTTTTCCCTTTTAGAATACTCTGTCAGCTGTTGTATACCTGTCTGTGCTTCCTTACTGCCAGCAGAATAGGAACACTGTCAAACCGGGAGCACGAGCAGATGAAAGAGCTATCTACTTCCTTATCACAGCATTTCCCAGCATAGGAGGAAGTTCAGAAGGTTAGGTAACTGTGTGGGAGAACGCAGATGAAGTCCGGAGTGAGGGGAAGAGGGAAGCTCAGTAGCAGCTCTTCAGAAAAGAGGACTGACATGTGCTGGAGTGAGTAGAGTAACAGCAGGGAAGGCTGGAAAGAACTGTTCCTGAGCCAAGTCCTTGCACACATGAAAGGGCTGGATAGTTGCAGAAATAGGGAGCCCTTCAAGTAAATGCTGCCTGCAACATCTGCCTCTGCTTTGTGCAGGAACTTGTCTTTGGCAGAGCATACACAGCCTTACAGAGCCTATAGTTAGATGAGTGTTCTTCAAACTGCTCTTTGCACCTCTATTGATAGTTTTGTCCCAAGAAGCAGATGACCTGTGTGAGTGCAGGTGTGGAGTGGAAGCAGTGGGATTCTCTTGCTCACCACACTTCACATGGGTCTAAAAAGTTCTGTTGAAAACATCTTCCCTCCTAAAGCCTTTTTGCAGTGAATTTTGCCAAATCGTCTGTGGCTCCTTTGTCTCGTGGAGGTTCTGGGATGCCGGTTGCTAACGAACAGTTTCACTTGGCTCAGTATATAGGAGCCTGGGATTTTTAATGGGAAAATCTGTGTTCTGTTTTCCCAGGGAATACCAGAGCTCGCAGTGCCATTGGTGGTGCAGGCATGTTCATTTAAGTATGCTATATCCTATTCTGCAGGCTGAGGGAACTGAAAGGGGGTGGTGAGGAGGTGTGGGAATGAAGATTTGCCACCATGATTTTACTTGCTTTTTGCTTTATGTACTCTTGATTGCTCCCCCTCCCTGATACAGTTCTCTTTTTAGATTTTGCAGTGTGGAGCTGATGTGACTATGGTTTCCTGAAGGATTCCCCATCTCCTTTAGACTACAGCATTTGTTTGAACACTACTGTTCTAAGGCAGAAACTTAGAATCATAGAATAGTTAGGGATGGAAAGGACCTTAAGATCATCTAGTTCCGATCCCTCTGCCATGGGCAGGGATACCTCCCACTAAACCATGTCACTTGCTTCTATGCATCTTCAGAATTGCTGGAGGCAGCACTTAGACCTCATGAAATTGCTTGTCCCAGATCCAGTTGCCACCAAATAGACAGTATCAGATTATAATATACCAAACCTAATTTGAACCTCCAGACTTGAGCTTCTTAGCACTGGCTAGACACTTGCCTTATAGTCTAGAGATTACACTAAAATAATGGGAACCAAATTACTCCAAGTTCTTTCTTTGCTTTCACTGGGTTATTGTATTATAGCATCATGTTTGTAGTGCTGCAGGGAGAAATTAATTAGGAGTCACATCTCTACACTTGCCTTACAGAACAGTTTTATGGGTGGAGAGGAGGGAAACGTTCTCCAAATGCTACTTACAGTATTTTATTTAAGGTCCCATATATTTTCCATGTAAGCTTTGATTCACACACAAGCCAGTTTGAACATTGAAAAGATACCTCTATGTGTTTCTTTTTGGGTGATTGCAGCCTTAAAGCTTGAAAACTTTCTTGCAGCTGGTTGCAAAGGAAAAAGCTATAAAGTGTGATTTGCACATTTGATGAGGAGGAAATGAAAAGAAGCAGTAGAGAGTTTATGGATAATTTGTGACTGCTGGTAAATAACTGCAAGTTTCTCCAATGGCTTATCCAATTTTCCCTCTGAAGTGTAATGTTCAAGCTGAACATCTTTTGATTCAGATCTCTATCTCTCCTCTGAGCAGTGAAAATGCCTAATGAAGTGCTTATAGTGCTTATCTTCCCGCTCTAGTCTCCAAGCCAATTTATGGTGTTTTAGCTGAGCCTCTGTTCATACTTTTTTTAAAAGCAAAGCAGTGAGTATTGTTTGTACTATATCCTATTTTAAAATAGATGGATAAAGATGTCGTTTGGGAGGCCAAGTTATAGAGCTGGACACAGCAGCATTTGCTGCCTATGTTACTGATAGCCTTAGAGCACAAGGAGTTGGCTGACATGGTGCTGGGCACAATTTTAGGCTGTGTAAATAACAAAATGGTTGTGTTCACTGTCCCAGCTAGCATGATGAAAGGCCAGGGTAGGGCCCCTCCGTGCCAGGGTGGCACACCTTCATGCAAGTTTCCAGTGGTCATCTCAGAAAGGAAAGGATGTGACTTTTGGGAAGATTTTAAGTCAAAGGCCTCTGTTTGCTTTTGTGTGTATTTGAGTTGTAGCCTGCAGAATCCAAAGGTTGGAACTGGATGATCTTAAGGTCCTTTCCAACCAAAACCATTCTGTGATTCTATGATGTGGGAGACTGTCTGCAAACAGACACATTCAGAAAACATTTAGGGGAAGTAGTAAATCACAGATGTTGGCAATACAAGTTGTTACAGTGTGTAACACAAAGAAATGGATGAAAGCTTTTCTTTTTAGCAAAGTAGGCAGATACTGGTTGGGTAACACCAGGGATGAGTGGAAATGGGGAACTGCTTTTATCACAGTTCTTTTGAGGGGCAGGACACTCAAGGAAAGAATGGGCAGGATGGGGTGGCAGACAGTGAGCTGACACTGCCGTTTCAGAAATACGTGGTGCTAGTGCAGCAGCCACATGGGGAGCCAGGAAAAGGGTAAAGACCAAAGAGGAATGGAGTTGGATGGAAAAAGTTTGGCAAAGGAAGAAAGCAGAGATGTGTTTTCAGCAGGACAGTAGCAGTGATAGGGAGGGGGCTGAAAAGCACAGCCAGGTCCTGTTGTGTGTAAGTGTCCAAGAGTTATCTGCATTGCATGTTCTTAGTTTCTGTGGGTCACTTAGAAAGGACTTCATTACTCTCTGAGAGCCTTTTGCATTATTGGATTTAGTGTTTCTCACCTCTCCCTATCCTTCCACTCAGTTTCCTTTTCTCATTTTTTAATCTTTCTCCTGTTCTTTGCAGTGTTCTTACAGTTTGCATGATAATTATGGACTCTAAGTAGGGATAAATCCCCAAAGCAGGGAACATAAAAGTAATTCCTCTTGTGGATCTCAAACTGGGATGTTTAATACTAGAGTGAAAGTTTACCAGTTGCTGAGGCTGTTAGTTGCTTCTAGCATGACTATCATATACTGATGGAAGTGGACCAGCCAGTGGAAATGCATTGTCCAAACTTGGCCAGTTTGCTGTACAGTTTCTTGGTAAAAACTGAAATTTAGAATAATCAACCAAAAAGTAAAGCAATATAAATCTGTAACTCCAGCATCCCACTGGCAATTCAGCTGTCAGGGCCACTCACACTGGCAGGAGTAGGTGGGCAAAGGCGGGTCAGTGATCTTCACTGCAGCATTGTGAGTGGATTTGAACGGGCTGAGGGATGTGAGGTGCCAGGATAAGGCTGTAGATGAAGGGTGGGATGTGGATGATTTAGGCTGTTTTGTATTGCCTTGTAAAAGCTCTGCTTTGCATGACTGTTTCTTCCCATTATATATGGCATTTATTGTGGGGGAGGAGAGAGCTTCTTATCCTACACTGAGACAGAGAAATGTATGGATATTTATTCTCAGCTATCTAATCTGGAGTTGAACTGCATTTCAAATGTGGATGGGCCAGTCTGAATGAAGAGAAGGCAAAGGTTACAGCAGCCTCTGTCCCTGGATGTTAATGTTTAATGCTCCTTGAGTGAGGATCGGGTGAAAGGAGAAAGGTCTAAGAAAACAAGACAGAGATGCTGAAGATGGAGTCTGCTGTAAAGAGGGAAGCAGGTGAGCTTCATGGTCCCTGGTCTGGTGTTGAGCGTAACCTGGCATTTACATCCAAGACTTTGTTTTCCATGACCCAGGTGACAAACAGATTTTCTGAAACAAAGCAAAATTCTTCTTCAGCTTTTATTCTCTGCTGGTTTCCTGACCCCCTTGAGGAAGACTTTTTTCTCTTGAGACATACCTGGTTTTTAAGCCTCTTGAGTCAATAGAGACCAAAACATTGCTGTGACCTATAGGCTTAGTGTGTATCAAAGGACCCAACAGGTACAGCCTAAAGGTTCTGCACACAAAGGCAGGAATACTCAAGGAAGACATATAAATGTGAAGGCTTTAAGCAAGAATCTTTGGCAGGAATCCACACTTTCAGATTTGCATTCATTTATTTTTTTATTGAAGTGATATATTAGTGATGCTTTGCTGTTCTGTGGGTCTCTGCATGACTATACTTAATGAATACACTGTTGGGATTGTTTTTGTCTTTTATATGGTGTCATATAATAGTATCCTTATATAACATCTCGAATCCTTGATGCCATTACAATAAATGGCTCCAATTTTACTCATTCACAGCATCCCATCTAGTGATACCAAGTTTGAATGCAAAAGCCTAACAACAGAAAGTCCTGGTTAAAGGCTGTGCTGTCTTGGCATAACCAGTAGAGCTGACAGGGCCTTTAGCAATGTAGAAGACTGTCTTCTAAGCACTGCATTCTCTGAGAGCCTCTCTAAACTGAGGGTTAAAATAAAATGTATTTAAACGCTTAGTAATTAAAGTGTATCAGACTCAACAGATAAGTGACACTCATGTTACAGAGAAATACCATGCTGTATGCTTGCACTGCTGTCTGCATATAGCTTCTGATTGTGTTTCAGGCTAGGATTACATAGGGTTTGGGAGCAACAGTCATTTTGACCCATAGCTGCAGAGTACTTAGTACAGCAGCAGCCTGGTCCTCACTGCATTTCCTAGTTGCTACTTTAGTATTGGTAAAAGAGCAGTGAAAAGAAATCTAAAACCTGAAGAGGAGCATTTCTGGAGTCGAAGGGAAAGAATTCTCATTTTGAACTTGTAGATTGGAGAGATTTCAATGAGCCTCTTCACTGGTTTCTTTTTAAAACTCTTATGGCGAACACATGTCTAAAGAATCAGTCTTATTTTGGGGGGTTCAGCCTATTCACAGTTGCATCTCAGGTGGCTGGGAAGTGCAAGTGCTGAGCACAGCTGTAAAATGATAATGTTCAAAGGTTAAACAAACCCTTCTGCTGCCAAACTATTTTAGAAGTCCTTCTGGAAAACACACTTCTAAACTATGCTGATACAGC
Organism: Psittacus erithacus; assembly: GCA_009867235.2. Lineage (NCBI taxonomy): Eukaryota > Metazoa > Chordata > Aves > Psittaciformes > Psittacidae > Psittacus > Psittacus erithacus. The sequence goes on along the minus strand of WYDI02007910.1, from coordinate 11,705 downwards.
TCTGTGGACACTGCTTCTTTCCTGCACAGACTGAACTGAAGTAAACCCTTCAAAACTCATACATAAAATATGAGAAGTAAAACCGCTCCCGGTTTCGAAATGCAAAGCCTGATCATTTTCCTAATAATGCAGTGGGCTGGTGCCAGAATAGTTTGTAATTCAGTGAGCTCTTAAAATATTCAAACTTTATTTCTTTCAAGAATGTTAGTTTGATTATTTTTGGAAGTCCTTTTGAAATGGCTGCATTTAAAGAATCGCCTGAGCACCTCAGATCTGCACCCAGTAACGCAGGCACTGCACTGCTGAGCCTTCTGTTGCTTTGACATTCCATAGTGAAGCCCATGTCAATGTGTTTTGTTTTAAACAGAAATGCATTTCAGTGAACTCGAAGCCAAATTCAATCCATTTTTTCAGCTTTTTCTCATAAATGATCCCTGAAGAATAATGGATGTGTTACACGGCTGCTTTTTCATTGTGTTTTGGCTGTTCTGTTGTCCATCATTATAATAGATGTTCAGTTGCTGAATAATAACCCTGTGTAGGTTTAACTTTATTTTTTGGCTCAAACTAACTTCTGGATCAAATATTCACATTTTCTGTGAAGTAAACCTCCTAAGTTCTGAATGGCAGACTTCTCAGGAGCCAAAAATTGGTCAAGGAGAAGAGTTTCTGCTGCGGTACGATACCAGGATGAATAGCCACAGAAGTCATTTGTTACAAAGAACACATTTTATGAACGTTTATGTTTTGACCACTACTAATCCATGAAATACAGCAACAAGACCAGCAAATTTTATTATGTGATTTTATGCGTCTAATTCTGTAATCACATCAAAAAAACCACACTTATTATCTTTCCAAATTATAGTATACATTTTTCTTTACAAATAAGCAAACAATATATAAAATCAATGTTCTATAAAATTATAAACCTTTGCATTTGTAAAGAATAAAGGAGTCTAAAATGTAGAGTTGCAAACACTCAGATTTTGTTAATTTGCCCAAAGATCTAAATTCTTCTGTGGCTCTGACAGTTCCTTGTCAAGCAGATTGTCAGTCTCGGTTGCTCACTGTGAGCCTTCTTGATGCTTAACCTCTCCTGTCATCTGCAAAAGATACCCCCTACGCTGTGTTGCATTTCACAGGCCATACATCATAATAGCTTTTGATTATACACCAGCATTTTGTTGTTCCTTCCATATGGGCTGGGGCAGCTCTTCAGCTAGCGTAAACTGTTAGAGCTTAGCAAAGCTGGAAGACCTTTCTCGCTAAGCCTACTTATTTAAATGGGGATCTGTTTTATGTAGCAGGTTTAACTAGCATCATGTAGCCTGACCTACATGTTTGCTTTTACAAAAAATACCAGAAAATGAGAGTCCGTTTCCTTTTTATTTTAAGAATCAGAATGATTTTTTTGGTATAAGGTGCTCTAATCCTGTTTGCTATGCATGGCTTCTTTCATTCTCCAGCAAACATCTCCTTCCTTAGAAGCTCATTTGAAAGGCTAATTCTCAAATGTTCAAGGTGCTTCAAGTGATCAAACTTTAATCAGTGGTTTTACCCTGAAGCTCTTAGGTGGGAGAAAATTCAGATCACAGCAGAGCATGTTCATCGTGCAGGTTCCCAGCAAACTGCCTGGTTTGGCTGCTGAATTTAGCTGGCTGGTCTGTGCATATGACCGCTTCTGGCAGACGTTCAGAGCTGGGAACATTTCTGTCGTTGTTACCCAGAGGGGAAGAGACAAGTGCTTGGGACCCATAAGGACTTCGGGTTTATTTTGAAAACATGAAGGTTGAATGCTACAAAAGCTAAAGAACAATTCCCTCATGGGGACAAACCGCATACAGGACATGAAAAACCAGTCCCTTTTCCTTTAAATACACGGGTAGCAATGTATGAATCTTACATTAACAGGGTTTTTATCTTCATCAAGCTAGCTGCTATATACAACAGGGTATATAGTAAGAATAAGTATCACACCTAAATGGTTGATCCCCATGCTGATAAAACTGTTTAAAGTTAGTCAAATTGATCTTTTTTTCCTTTTGATGAGTATTCATCAAGACAATATTGTTTCCAAGTCATACATCAAGGGAAATTATATTCTTCCATTCTTTGTGATTTGTGGGATGCTACTTCATGCAGCACTGTAGAAGGAAAATGCACCCAGACAGCTTTTCCATTCCAGTGATTTCATTAGCGATCCAATGCTTTTATATAGCACACAGTACCTTGAGGGATTGCAGCCAAATACATAGTTCCCAACAGGTCAGTCCTAAGGATTGAACCTAGTATATAATGTATGATTAACCTCTGTGGTCATCAAAACATACAGTGGCAGTTCAAAAACTGTTAGCATTGGGTTTAGTTTTAGATGAACAGAAAGGCTGGGTCACAGAAGCTGTCTTCATGTATCCTCAGTTTTATTACACTTTTATTTCATCTATATTGGTCCAACTCTGAATGTTTCATATACTGAAAGAGGTACTGCCCATGAAGTATTTTACTGTATAGGGTTCAAATTGGCAATTATTAGGAATGAACCAGCTTGTCTTTGGGTGGCTTTGAAATGCTGTATTTTGAAATGAAGCATTATGTCCTGTGTCTGCGTAAAACACGGGCTCAAGTTCTAGTGGAACAGTTCCATCTGCTTAAAGTACGCTTTGTTTTGACTACGTCATTCATTTCTTCTTAGTTTCACTAAAAAAACACTGGGCCATTGGAAATAAGATGATCTACATTACTAGAAGTCAGGAACCCTATTTACCCTATCAAATTCTGGTTTAGGGCTACCACTGAGATCAACTTGGTTTCTAAGGAAACTAAAGTCTACACACTGATAACCATAAAACAGTAAAAAATGAATAAAGAAAGCCACCCACCCCAGTACCTCTTCTTAATGGGCTTCTAGAGAGCTAAATATTTTAACTCAAAGAATACATTAGGTCATTCTGTTCACATTTTGCCATATAAAAAGTGAACATAAGCAGTTAAGGAAGTAAGACTTCATGTCCACAGGCTTCTTCCTTTGTGCAGTTATTTTCATTAGATAATCTTTTTACGCTACGAAAAGATTGTTTAGCTGGAAAACACTTTATAAAGGATCAGACATTTTGTTTGTATCCCACATACAGCCTGAATCTTTGAAAACATCCTGTTCTTAATTGCTTATACAAAATGATTCATGGTGCAACTTGGTATTCACAAGTTACTATGCGCAGTAATTTCTATTTTTTCCTTTGTACAGGCATCGAAAAATTAGATTTATAGGCAGCCCTGAAATGTGTTTTATTTTGTCTTGAAATCAAGACTGCAACATACTTTATATTCACATTCTTTATGGATTTCAAACTATTGTCATCGTGACGATGGTTTGGGCGTTCTGTGGGAGGAGGGTTGTATCTCAGAGTACTGGTTTGGTTAAATACAATATATGGACAAAAGACAAAGTAAGTTTTTATGAAACCCAGTATTTTTCCCAAGCATTACAAATCTGTAGGGTTGAGTTCTTATGTGGTTGTTTTTTTAATGGAAAAAAAAAAGAAATTGGAGCAGAAACAGAAAAAAAAAACCATTAAAAAAAAATAGCACTTTTCTCCTTGAAAATGATTTTGATACTGTCAAACTTTTCATTAGAAGATGAAAATGTCATTTTCTTCACCAGCTGTGCTCAGATTAAAGTCTGAGATCTCAATTTTGTCAAGGACGACATGTTTTGTGAGGAGAAAAAAACCCCCCAGCATTTCCACTGACTATAATATATAATATATGCAGGATATATAAAGTACACATGCAGGAATACAGAGCCAGCATCTCCACTGGTGTAAAACATCTCTGTGTCTCTGAAGTCACACCTTGGCTAACTGATACCAGCTGTGAATCTCACCTAAGAAAGACATTTTTGCTGATCTCATATTCACCTCTCTGTGGAATGCTGGAGCCGGTTTCTGAATGACATGATTCTGATACAAAAGGCATAAATATAGTAGCAGACAGAACTACAGAGCTAACCTGAACACCAGAACATGACAAGAAACCCAGGGATGGCTGTAATGTTACTTAATAACATAGTCTTGAAATGCTACTGAAGGAAAAGTCAAGCTTGTCTGTAAGAAAGCGACCAAAATCCTTTTCAGGTCTTCAGACAAATTGTGTTTGCAATGTCATTCTTTAAGACTACTTAAGACTAAGACTACCTAAAATGAGAATGGATTTTAGGTCTCAAGATAGAGCCTTCAGTGTACTGGCTATTGACCAATGTGGTACTTTTCTCTGAATGAGCAATTCAGTGATGTGTTTTCTAGGTGGTACTCATTTTGCTTCTAAAGCTTTTGACAAATATGTATGTAAAAGATGGTTCTACAGCACAGTAAATGCAGTATTTTCAGGCAAGCACACCAAATTCAACTATGCTGATGACTCTCAACTTCTATGTTAATAAGAAAGCTCCCTTTTGATGTTTATCGGTACCCAAATGTGTAAAGCTGAACCTTAATGTGTTTTAGTATCTACCTGCAGATTTCTATGTAGCAGCCTTTCAGAATCGTACTGACTGATGCTATTAAGTCAGTACTACACAAGAAATGTAGTGAACAGTATTTCAGAACCTAATTTGATTCATATCCTAGTTACATTGGAGAATATACCATTTTGCCAAGTGCAACTCACACTTCTATATTTTACTTTCTTTGGTATGCTCCGGGCTTTTTACAGTTATTTTTAAACTACCATTAAAGTAAAGTGTACCCTTCAGTAAGGACTGCAGGATTTAGAGATGATGAAATGTCTCATCTGAAAGGGAGCAGCTACTCTTGTTCACCAGTTCTTTCTCCAGAGTGTTGCAAGTGATGGAATCTTACAATTGGTCTTAGAGAACCTTCACTAAGATGTATATGTTTAATTAAATGGGGGGAATCTATGTTTATGAGTATGTGACTTCAGATGGATGGAGCTGAACTGAATATACCTAAGATATGGATAGCTCCCTCACTAAGCTACCAGAAAATGTATTTATCAATGCCTGATCTTTTTATGCTGATCTTTGTAAAGTACAACACTTGCTTCCACTAATGATTTGGTTCCAGAGAAGAAATTAATTGTGGCTAATTGAGCAACCTGGTCTAGTGGGGTTGGAACTAGATGATCTTTAAGGTCACTTCCAACCCAAACCTTTCTGTGATTCAGAGGTGCACTTTTTGCACTTTGAATTATCAAATTCAGGCAAATGCCACTGACTTCACTGGTTTTATAGAAGATTTGTGTGCTTCACCAAAGATCAGAATCAGGCCTCAAGATTTGTTGCCTTACAGTCATGTATTATTCATCTTTCCTGAGTTACAGAACCAGCTCCACTCTGTGATGAATCTCAAAAGTAGCAGTGATTCTCCTTCAGTATCTAGTTTGGTTATCTGAGTTAAAAGTGGAGATACTTCAGGCAAGATGTTATCAGTGCCTCTACAGAGCATTTAGATATTGAAATCTTTGAAAAACTTCTGCTACACGTTGCTTAGAATGGATGTAATTATGGGAATGAGAGACCTCAGTGTTAAGCCCATTTTTTGTTCTGCTTTTACATGGAAAGGCAAACTGAAAACCAAGCTGGTCTGGCTGAGGACTTCTGAATCCTCTTGTGTTAATTTTGTTCTCTCAAATTTGAAGCATCACTCCCTGTCCCTGCGAGATGCCCAAGGCAGATGGCCATCCTTCCTGTCTGAATGGTGCCGGGCTTTCTCCAGGCTGGCGAGAATGTTGTTCCATAGGACCATCCAGTCAAGGAGGACACGCGAAGGGACCTTCCACCATTCTCTTCTAAGACAAAGCTTAGCAAGCAACTACAACAGAATGCAAGTTGGGTCAGTTTAAGAATTCAGCAGAGAGACTTCTACTGTACCTAGCAGATCGGAACTTGAGCTCATGGTAACACTGCACAAAGCTGTGATAAATGAAAGTGATTGGCAAGGCTAATAACACGATGCCACTGACCACACAAATTCCTCCAAGAATCCTTCCTGGGACAGTGATGGGACACATGTCACCATAACCCACCGTGGTCATCGAGATGATCACCCACCAACAAGCAGCAGGAATGCTGGCATAATCCTTATTCTTTGTTCCCAAGTCCAGCCCATTTTCAAGAAGCTGGGAAAGTGCACTGAAAATTGCCATAGCAACACAGATAAAGACAAGGAGCATCACCATCTCTCTGTAACAACGCTTCAGAGTCAGACCAAGCGTTTGAAGGCCAATGAAATGACGAGCCAGTTTAATCACCCAAAAAATCCTCATCATTCTCAAGACCCTTAAGGTGACTCCAGCCCTCTGGAGCTGCGAGTTTTCCCCTGTGAAAACTGTCATTAGGACAGAGATGTAGTAAGGAGTAATCGCCAGTAAATCGATGATGTTGAGAGGTCTTCTGACAAACTCACACTTGTTTTTTGAGACGATGAACCTCACGATGCATTCTGCAGTGAACCAGCCTATGCAGATTGCTTCGATTATCCTGTCAAAGGAAACAAAGTGCAGTATTTATGTTCTGTGCAGAAACAGTAGTGGCTGTTTGGTTTGGGCACAAACATCACCAAATTGACACTGAGACCTTCACAAATGAGGAACAGAAAGCCATGCTGTTCTCCTCCAACACATGGAGCACCAGGTTTCAGCAATTAACTTGAGGGTCTACTAAGAAGTTTAAACTGATCATTAAACTGAGAACTCACTGATCATTTGCTTTGTATCATAGGTTGCCACTGGTCCTAATACTGGGCAAATGCACCTACAAACACTGGAAGCCTACAGGAAATGGGACTTGGGGGATTTTGTTCCCTTTTTGTTTTAAGTCTGTGAGGCCTGACTCAGGTTAGAATGCCAAGGTCTGTGGCTCAGTGAAGTGGCTGGTTATGAACAGCAATGTATAGAACCAGACTGCTAAACTAAACTGGCAATGAAGATCGAGTAGACAGAAATCAACTTTTGCATTGGCTAAGTCATGCAAATTGGTTCTTTGGGAACCAACCTAAACCAGTCTGTTTGATCTGCATCCCAAACAGGGGCTTACCTAGAACTGTATTCAGAACTTTATAGGTATTACCAGTAAATACAGATGGCATTTTATTTTTCATCATTGGGTTCACAAAGTAATAAGCTCATGTCCTCCCATTTATCACTATGCTCTGCATTATTGAATTTGTTTTAACTCCACCTAAACTATGTTGCAGCAAAAAGGTCAAAGTAACCAGAGCAAGATCATCTTCTTGCCAAATACAGATAATGGCCTGAAGAAAAGAAATCCCGGAAGGTGATTTCAGTATGTTCTTAAATATTTTCAGGCCCCAGCGCAGGGAATGACACTTGAGGATACCTCAACTTGAAACCAGCTGAAGGTAGGAACAGAAAAACATGTTCCTCTGAGATTATTTTATAACTGTTGGGGCTGTAGTCTCAAACCTCCCACCTGAAAAGAACCCTAGTCTTAAAAATTCAGACTAAGCACACTCGTTTAATACAGGAAGGAATGGAAGTGGCTTTTCCCTCTTTCCTTTGCTTATCTTTTTTCCCCAACAGTTTGAGCGAAGCAGAAGCCAGTCACCATTGATTTCTCATCCCAACAGGTCTGCAACCAACCTGATATGATACAGGGGATTTGAAAATGCTGCATCTAATCACAGCCTTTTTTTGCTACTGCAGCATCCTAACAAGGTAATGCCTGGAGCAACTTAATGATTTGCAAGTAACAATCCAACTGTCATTTCATACCTAAAAGCTTGCTTCCCCAGCACATCTGAATCATTTTTTACCAGGTCTGAAATCTATCATTATTAATAAAGTGGCCTGCTAGAAAAACAACCTTCTGTAACTGCTGTAATTATGCTGATCGATTCTATAAACTAACTTGCATCAAAGCTTCATACACTGAAGCTTTCTTTATTTATTATTAATTCCTGTTTATTTGTTGAGCTTTATGCTAAAAAGTGGAGGAAACAGTAACAGTCGATGTAAAGTCCTAAGGGACACTGTCATTGCAGTCACAGCAGATTTAAATGAACATCAATTAATTACTTAACAAAATAGTTATTCTCTGAAACCAGACCTTGTTTTTCTCGTTTCATGAATAACAATGAAAGTTCTGGAGCAAGTGGTCCTTCTTCATAAAGGGGTTATAAAACACTTGTTCCTGTTAGCACCTTTCGATGGCAAGACCTGTGAACTTCAAAACCAGCTTGCTCTGAAGAATGATGTGTTCCCTTAAAGAGTAAGTTTCGGGAAATGCTCCTGCTTCTTTTAGTAATGAAGGTGAGTGAGCACTACCTTGGATGCACATTTCATTTACTATAAAAAATGATCAGATCAGAATGTCTTCTAAACAGGAGTCATGTGCAGAATCTATGGAAGTTACTGTATGAATGTGGATTGTTGTTTCTTCTGGATGAAAGAACTCAGGATAGGTTCTCTTACAGCCTTGTTCCACATGATGAGAAAATACCTAAGACTTCCCTTAGCAGAATCAGTTAGACAGCAAGATCATGGTAATGGACACCCTTAGAAAGTCTTAATGTACTAATACGTTGGCTAGTTGAGATCTCATGTCATGATTAAGAGAAAAAAAGGATCTGGGTGGAATATTGCAATCAGAAATAGTCAACAATTCCACCAGAGTATTTCAGTACGAGATTTCTCAGTAGTGCTGCCTGTATCTTGTGACATGGAGCATTTACATGAAAAAGCAATCCGTAACTATTTAAAGCTTTTTCACTTGGTATTGCCTCCTGATGCCTTGATCACGTTGGAAACGTGATTCCTTCATTTTGGCACAAATGAGGCAGGTTGTCTCTGAGTCCAGCTTTAAGGAAGTTCGGCCCTGACCGTTGCAGCAGCAAACAAAGCTGTGATTGTATGTAGGGTTCAGCCCCACAGTTTCATATCAGTTTGGTTTCAGACCTGTTGGGATGAGAAGTCAACAGTGACTGGCTTCTACTTCGCTCAAACTGCTGGTGAAAATGATAGGCCAAGGAAAGAGGCAGAAGTCTTCTTTATGAACCAACATTGATTCAGGGGCCCGCTATTAACTGAGAAATAGCTGTGCAAGTGAAAATGTGATCAATCCATTGTTCTACTCTGGCACTTCCTAGCACAAGAAATACTGTAAATCAGTTACACTTCAGAAGGAAGGGCTGAAGAAGCCTTCTCTTGTAGAACGGATTGGAAGAGAGCTAAGGAACATCACTGATGCAGAAATGACAAAGCGAGATCAAGGCAGCGGGAGATGCGTTACCGCCACTCCGTTACGTAGTGCGCTCCCTCTTCTCCATTTCACATTTACCCTTCTTTCCCAGCACTTGTGCACATCCTGGCTAGGGAGAAGGTAGAAGCAGGGTGTCCCTCACTGCTTTTCTTCCCTCTCCTAACTTCTTAGCCACCAGTGGAACATCTTTTCCATTTTCCCTCTCTCTGTCGCTCCTTTTTGCCTGTGTCGATAGATGGATTTCAGCAGTCCTGGTGAATGACGTCAAATAAAGGCTTTGGTGAGAACTGGCCTGTTGGGAAATCTGAGGGCTACAAGCCACATTCTCACTTTCAGCTCAAGTTTCCCTCTCCTCTCCTTGTAGTGACTTATCTTTATAGCTAACCTTTTCAGTGGATAAATAACATCTAAGAAGCAAAGCAAATAAAACAGTCCTCACGGGAACTTAACTGAGTATAAAGTTAAAGCCAAATAAACTGCATGCGCTCAGAAGGCTAAAGTTACTGCATCTTCTGTAAACAAGTCTTAAAGCATTTGCTGCAAAGTCACCGGACAAACTGCCTTTTATTGCCTATTCCTGGAATAACGCTGCATTACAATCTGTAGCTGTGTAATTAAATCATGAGCTTTCTGTGGTAAAATGTAGTACCTATTTTATAAACGTCCATCACAGTTTTTGGTTGGTTCCCCCCTCCCCATCAGTTCAGTTTTAAAATGGGTGCTATTCAAAAGGAGAGGGGGAATTAAAAATAACCTCAGGAAGTGTTTCCTTAAAGATTCCTCCCGAAATTTATAAACAATGAGAGAAAATCCTAAGGCCTCATTTTCATTCAGTTACAGGTTATTTCTGCTCAAACTTGCTGTTCATCGCCCCAGACCTCAGCACATGAAAGAGGGTTTTTCCCTCCTAAAATTTACAGCCTCTCGGTACTTAACAGCCTTTCAAGATTGCTCTAATGAGTCTTTTGTCCATAAACACAAAATGAGGCCTTTGCAAGCCTCGCTTCTACTGCAATCCCATCACTGTTCCATTTTCTGTGCCATCTGATAACTCCCTTTCAGAATAAGCTGGTGGTTGATGTACAGTGAGTTAAACCACTTCAGAAAAGACGATTTCCTGAAAACACTGTTGAAATATTCAGCAAATATTTATTACTTTTAAAAGAAATCATATTGTGAATGTCTTAGAACATTTCCTCTCAGCATTATTCTTCGTCCCAGCGTGCCAATTTGAATACGCTCAATATTCCCCTCTGAGGCAGTTGAAACCTAGCCAAAATATTTCTTAGTGGCACTATTATCTATAAAGCTTGTAAATAAAACATACACATCAACGGGACACATGAGGAAAACAGATATGATTAAAGACAGTGTATGACAGGATTAAAGATTAAAGTCTGTCGGCACCGATTTGTTAAACAGTTGCCAAAGCCTATTTCCATGTCAAGCATATTAAAGCTGAAAATCATCCAAGAGTGGTCAAATTCCTACTCAGGAAGAGGACTGGTCACTGCAGCAAATGTCTGCGGGATGATCTGAATCCTTTGGAAACGAGCAGGGTTTCTGCCTCATTGGAACAGCACAGGAAGGCCACAGAGCAGCCAGTTTCCCTGCATGAAAAACCTCACTGGCTTTTTTTCCATTCTAGCCCTGCTTTGGTAGCAATAACATGTCTTGATGCATTAAACTCCAGTGCCTGATGTGGGAGGCTGTAAGAACCCAGCACTCCCCAGGGAAGGGGAAAATGCCTTTCACAGCTCTCGTGGGACACCTGGACATGAACATCTCGAGCCCTGATGTCTTCAGTGTCTATTCCATGTACTCTGACACAAGTGGCACCTAGCAGTAGTGGCTCTGTTAAGGCTCTCCTGTGGCCAGGCATTGGGATGCTTCTGTTCTTCATGTCACCTCTGTTTTTCATATATTCATTAGAAGAACCCACATCTGTTTTTAACCTAGGTCTGTAGTTCCCTCCTTCACCTTCACTGTCCTGTTTTAACCTAACAAAAATGCAGTGTTCGGGTTAGATGCTACCTAGGAAAAAGGTTATTTTGGGGTTTTTGACCAGCGTTGGATGCGAGCATTCAGGTGTTCTGAAACACCATAAAGGAATGACGATTTTTTGTGTCTTAACATGCAGATGCAACTTTCTAAGCTGATGTTTTGCAGAGATGGAAAAAAAACCCCAAGCTGCCGGCACCAGGTAAGGGATGCTGTATGGAGAAGTTACTGCATTGATTTGCTTTTCCTTAAGAACACAGCAGTCTCATAGGCTTGATAACCAAGTGATTCTCTTAATATAAAATTAAGCACGATTAGTAAGTGGAATGCCTGGAGAAGAGAAGCTGTGTGGAGGCCTCAGAGCAGCTTCCAGTGTCTGAAGGGGGCTGCAAGGATGCTGGAGAGGGACTCTTCATCAGGGACTGCAGCGATAGGACAAGGGGTGATGGGTTCAAAGTGAACCAGG